>WURT03659559.1:5494-18299 GCA_009936505.3 Holothuria glaberrima
CTGCAGCCCAAGTTTTTGACATAGTGCTTTTATAATCTTGCAGTAATTAAACTGTTTCATGGGCAAGACAGTCACCCTAATTTGAATTTACATATCCTGGAGCCAGCTGTTTCAAGAAGAATTATGTGCTCAGTTTTTCTGGCACGACTTTTCAAATGAAGTGACAGTTTACTTTGATGTAATTGTTCACTTTATGCAGAATGACTCCATCGTTCACCAGCGATATATTCATTATGAATATAAGTAGGGAGAAAATATTAGCAGAAGCTATTTCTGCCTTTAATGGGGTTGTGTTTTATAGTACACACTTTAAATAAGTATAAGTGAGGCAAGTACATAGGAGCATAATAAATTGTTAAATATATGTAAGGCTGTTCCTATCTTTTATTGTGAGGTAAATACTGTATAGTGGGAAATTTTCATGGAGGTTTAGTTTTCTTGGTTTTCGTGGCCAAGTAACTATTCGCAAATTTAAGTCCTGTGGAAATACGTCCATTATGCCATACAAGACTAGTTTGGTTGATCTGCTATGACTTGAATAGTTTTGGAGAGGGCATACCTTGCTTTCTTCAGAAGAGCAGTCCACCATTGTTAGGGTAGGCCTTACCCTGTATATTTACTTGGCATGAGAAAGCTAGGGATGAGGCTGGTAACACATGGTGCCAGCTCCCACTACCCTGTCTGGTCCCCACAGCAGGAGAATGAGAAATCTTTGATAAGGGAATTATCCTAAAGATGCATAATTAAGTTGGGCTAATGCTGGTGTTGCCCCCACCATGAATGAGCAGAGAAGAGGTCAGAAAACAAGGTATCTTAAATTCCCTTTTATGGCTAAAAATTGCCATACTCTTAACAAAAATTTGTCATCTTGCATCTACTATGCATTTCATGCGGTGATAGAAAGGAGATCCCAATCAGTATTCATGGCAGGAGGTTGCCTCCCTCAGTTTCCAGTAAAGAACATCACAGCCATAGCCGGATTTACCTATTGTGTGACAGGGGACCCTTTTGGGCGAGTCAGAAATTAGTTCTAGGAGGGGGTATAATGTACCATTGTTATTGAAATTCTAGGGGGCCCCCCTATAAGTAAATATATTGGCCTCGATTAGTGGGTAAATCCAGCCATGATCATAGCTGTCGTCTTCTTTTAAGACCTATGCAAGGAACTATAACATTTTAATGGGTGTTTCCCAAACATTGACAGTTAAAAGAAAAAAAAATCAAATCAACAGTTGTTTTTCTTTTTGAGTTCTGTTTTTATTTGTTTGGTAACAAATACACATATAACAAGGCGATAAGTCAATGCTACAGTCAAACAGTCTCTAGTGGTAAATACTGACAATTATTTGCACCAAAAATAAGCTTATCAAGGTGACAAAACACAAGCACCCAACACTGCTTTATTTTCCAGAGGGAAAAAAGACCTGCCTTCCATGAAATGAATATCACCATGACAATCTTGTATTGTATGAACTTTTTTTTATTACATTTTTTTGCTAGAATCATGGGGATTTGACTGACATACCATGAGTACTTGATTTGAAAATGCCACCTTTTGCAAATGTAAAAGGATTTTCTGAACAAGAAAACTGCTCTCTTTGAAAATACCCCTTCAAAATTGTACCATCATTATGTTTTTTTTACATTTACAATACTTTAATGACAGAAGAACACTTAGCCCACTACATGTTCTCCAAAAATAAATTTTACAGGAGGTACCAAGTAAATACATGATAAATTAGTTTCTGGACACCCCTACCCTTAACGATTCTTACCCAGATGGTCACCTAGATGTTGGAAACTGTTTAAAGAGTAATTGTAATGGTTAGGAACTTTCTGTAGTGTAAATTTTTGAGGAATAATCATCCAAGGTGAAGTTGCCTCAGGCAGGGAAAGATGTCCTAGGGGGAGTAATTATCTAGGTGGGAATTGTTTTGGGGAAAATGTCTTTTCACAGATAACTTGTTATATATTTCTTACTATTGTCATAGTCAGTCAATGTCCATGCGGCCTTTGAACATGCTATGAGAATTTGTCCAAAGAAAACACAGGTTCCAGCAATGTTCACAAAAGTCAGGACACATCGTAACATCGACACTCAAATCAGCCATAAAATGTCCACTTTTAGACAAAGACTGAAGCCACTGTGCATTTC
This sequence comes from Holothuria glaberrima, assembly GCA_009936505.3. Classification (NCBI taxonomy): domain Eukaryota; kingdom Metazoa; phylum Echinodermata; class Holothuroidea; order Aspidochirotida; family Holothuriidae; genus Holothuria; species Holothuria glaberrima. The sequence goes on from WURT03659559.1 coordinate 7,650, forward strand.
AACTATATATTATACACTTTTGAAACTTAATGCATATTCTATTCAAACAATTCAGGATCTCAGTAAGCATCTCCCTGACAATTTACCTTTGAAAGCACAAACATTAAGGAGAGCTGAAATGCAACACAGACTGCCCAGCCTCCTGGAGCCAGCCAATGTTCAACCTTGTCCAAACTCCTGCAATATGCTAACTGACTGAAAGTGTATGCATGCTTAAACTCAAAGAAAATTAGGAGAGAAGGACCAGAAGGGGTAGTGCACATTCTAGGAATACAAAACTGTATCCGATAAAGCTATTAGTTTTTGCCAGGTAGTGATTGCAGGCACATGCTACTACAAGGAATACATAAATATGAGGTACAGGTAATTGAAGTAAAATAAACTGGAAGATTTGCAAAATAACACCAACTGAGGATCTACACTATGAGACTGATTAGCTGCAGTGTAAAGTACTTAAATGTTGCACAACCCTAGTCCCAACTGTGTGATGACACAACCCGTCAGTTAAGGCTTTCCGTGTGCACTACAGTACATATACATACCACACATCTGCAGTTACCAGCCTTTACCACTACTGTTAATCACATATGCCCATTGATCACCCAACCAACATAATTATAGTAGCCACCTGACACGTACAGGGTTTTCACTGGAAGAGAACACACCTTCATACTCAGATGTTTCAGTCCCTATTAGAATGATAACACCCCCCCCCCCGACCCCTTCCCAACCACCATCACAAACCAAGTACAGAAGTGTTGATCTCCCTGGAAATTTCTATAGGCTCTGCCTTGGTGGCCTCTAGTTCACTGATGACTTTTGGTTTCTTGAAAAGATTGGTGTGCACTTCACATAAAGTGCTAAAATATATGCTGTTACTATCAAACGCAGAGACCTTACACCATGACAACATGGAATGCCAAGCTTGCTCACCAACACAGCTGCAAAGTTACTTTAATCTTAATCACAACTATCATATAAAAACAAATTTTCTGGCAAAATTGCAAACTGACTGGTCCAAAAAATATACAGACTTTCAAAAATAGCATGTACAATATCAATTTTTCATATTTTGTGTTCCTAATTTCCACCACAAAAGCAGCCTTGAACAATTACTCAAATAGTTCCTCTATATTATACTAAAAAATATGCCACAAATCTGATCTGCACATATCACATATGAAAGCAAACAGACACCTGAGTCAACAAAATGATAGAAAATAAATATACAGAGAAAATAAAAAAAGTAACTAACCACACAAACATTTAAATATACAACTTCAAAGTATAGCACAAAATGACCACAAAATTAGCTTTGGTACTTCAGTAATACTTCATAACATCCACTAAACTAGACCTAAATTTAAAAGGGCTTTTGAAGTGTGTTTGCTTGCTTCTTTGTTTTGTTTTTTTTTCTTTAAATTTCTTTATTCTATGTATTTTTCTGGCAATAAATTCAGAACCATTACTTCACCAACTCCTGTCACTGATGTCCAGTCAACCCCATATACAATAAAGAAATCACTAGCACAAATGCTAAATATCACAGTTAGAATAACAGATACATCACTTCATGGTAGATGCAATTAAGACAGGATAAAACCAGCATTACCCCCAGTAGAGGTGTTGCACAAGCCCTACATGATTGCATATCTCTTTGGTTTTGAAGGGCACGCGTCAATTGTGTCACAGTAGTATCTATGGTTATACACGCCTGTGTGTTGTAAAAAAACTTACTGCACACGTTCTGTGCCCCAGTAATGCCAGGCAATCCCAATTGCATGATTTCACATAAAAACCTCTCTATGGACAGCTTTCATTCGTAACCGTGCTATCGAGATTTGCAATAAGAAGGCTTGGACCAGACACCAGCAATAGTTCAATCCACATTTTGGATTCTGGTCTTGTACAGGTTTCCCAGATTTTCTGTATAAAGGCAACTGGCTAAATTCACTTTCAATATGGTCAGATAAATGCCAACATGCAAATCTGAGGTGTTACAAAACAATCCATTGGCTTAATAATTATCAATATATGTTGTAAATTAGCAGTGCTTTTAACAACATTGTCCAAGTTTATAGTCACTCAATTATGCTGCAAGGGTGAATTTAGAGCATATATTATACATTTTGTCACACTTTCCTGCAGTTGGGGAAGTTGTGGAAATACATGTAACATGATAATCAAATTTACTTACATGTAAAAATGCCTTAATCAGGGGTTTCCCTTAACTTTTTTTTCACTCGCCAGCCACACTAGCAACTCAAAATTCTGAGTAGTCCGAAAACTATTTTCATTAGCCCACCTACTTTCATATTTAAAATGTGAAATAAAAATTTTTTTAAAAGTTTTTTCAATACTTCCTTATGAAGATGTCTATTAATATTTGATGTGTGTTCGTGGACTGTATTCCACCTGGGGCAATCCCCTGGTGGCTTGTATTCTTAGTAAATTGTAACTATGAATAAATACAGAGTACATGTATTTTTCTTCTAAATGAAGGTACTTTTATTTATGTGAGGAAACAAAAAAAAACAAAAAACTAAAATCGAATTTAGGGAATTCGGAAATGAAGAAACAGATAAGGTATGTTAGAATGATGCCATATTCACAGTCTGTCACATCGGTGCATAAGTACTGGCAGTATAGTGATACACAGAGTTCTGATTGTGTGTCTGATTGTGAGTTGTAATAAATAATTTTTAACTGTGGATAGGAGGTAGTTAGATTTTTTAACTCGCCAACCAGACTACGAAGAGAAGGGTGTTCACTAGGCTTGCCTGCAAATGTTTCCAGTCACAAATGGCCAGCAGGCGAGTGAAAAGTTTGAACCCTGCCTTAATGCTCCTTGATGGTTGTTTCAGAATTGTGCACCCCAGCACATCCCAAAAATACCAAATTCAGTGTTTTTGGCATTTAAAATGCCAGTATGCAACCTTGGTCTTGTACAGTGTAGAGATTAGCACCAAGTACCATGTTTTCATGACCAAGGGCCTTTCTCTAAAAATCACTGAATGTGCAAACTATACCTTTTCCATGATGACAAAGTAGTGTCAAGACCATGGGAATAACCTGGTATTTTAAGTTCAACATGTACACACAAACATGCCAAACGAACTCATGATTTTATGTCAATGTTTTGTGCACCAATCATGGAAAATGTTCACACTTTAATTAAAACTCTTTAATTTCCTCTTTTTTGGATTTGACCAGTTTACATTATCAGGTATTTTCTACAAAAATAAACTCATCAGGTCAAATACTTTTGAAACAACCCAGGCACTGCAATATCTTGTGGGCCATAAAGTAAAAATTACCTGATGCCTACAATATATAAAGCCTTCATGCCACTCCTCATTAGTCATTACATAAACATCTCACTGAATCACTTGTCAGTGAACACTGCGTTTTCAGAAAAGCACGCCATAAGCTCTAAACTGTAAAGCAATATGTACCAGTTGTGAAATGATCGATAAAGTTAGGGCTTACTAAAACATGTCAAAACTCCAGAAGATCATTCTCTGGAGTAGTAAGCATGCCAAGAAATATCCCATTACAGTTAAGTAGCACCCAAAAACATGTTAGCTGTGGGCCTGGGCAGGTTTTTCCACTTGACTAGCTTACTTAACAATTCACATCTTCTCACACCTCAGGTAAACAGTGAGCTACCTCCCTGTCTACCTATTATGTAACTAATGATACAAGCCATCTCAGTTTGCATAGCAGCCTGTCCATACAAGTCTCTGCAAGGTGTTAGTAAAAACATTTCCACAGTTCATTGAACTTGGTGTATTTGCAGAAGATATAAACCATGAGTCCAGTCTGTTTGCAGAGGAGGCAAGACAGATGGAGTTCCAGTGAGATGAGGGCTAAGAGAGCTAAAATTTGCACCATCACTGTAATGGGGAGAGGTTCATAATGACTGTTATGGAGAGACTGCTTTTTAAGATAAGTCTCGCAGGCAATCTCCAGTACTGCTGGTGCAGAGCTAACACTACTGCCAAATGGACTTTACAACCACACACGGACAAGACAATTACTGGGACCTCAAATGGTCTTGCAAACTTGTATACTACAAGCAAGCAAAATCTGGCTTTATGTAACTGCTATAAAAAGGAAGCTTGTCCTTGGTTTCACAGACTGTTGGGCAATGTTTCTGCACCATGGATGGACAAGATGTAAAACCAGAATAGCTGAAGACACCCTGCCAATGTGTGCAAAGGTCACTGATTATTGACTCTGAAGTTCCTACTAGTTGGAGACCCAAAATGACCTATTAAACATTTACAAAGTTTTTGCATGACCCTTCCCAATTGCATTTTTTCCCTTTTTGCTTTTCCTTTTCCTTTCAATGTAATAAATAACTTTGGGAAATGTAAGCAACTTCATAAGAGCACCTACGCAGGGTGGATGGCATTTTGTATAGAGTATAACTGAAAGTGAAGGATTTGGCACATGAGTATAGTGCACTTTCTGCCTGAAGTTTGCTCAAAGCCACTTCTCTATTAAAGTTCTGCATGCCATGGAATTAACAGCTCTTTTTACAGCTGGGTTATTAATAAAATAAATAAATACTAAAGAATTTATATAAAGAAGCTGAAATGCAATCATGACTGTAATGGACCTTGCACATTAACAGTACCTGGTAACTGAAGTACAATTACCTTGGTCTGAAATATAATTTAAGTATAATTTAATGAAAATTTGGCATAAGTAGGCAAATCAAAGTTGCTTTTTTATGGAATACTACATTAAAGAATTGTTGGCACTTTACATGTATACAGACCATAGTATTGTAAGCAAATCAGCACAGATATTGTGGCCTAGCATACATGGTTACTTTTATCATAGTTACTATACACAACCCTGGTTAGGAAACTTCACGTACACCACATACACACCACGTACAAACTGAGGAACTATGTTGAGACCTGCAGAAAAGTGCATCACGTGACATTGACCGTGCACACACGATCGATCGAGTAGCGATATGGCTACATTGAGTGTTGTGTTTTTCATTTTTGGAAATGACATTAAAGTTGATTCAGGGGTTGAAAGAGGGTTTTAGGAAGCTTGCTAATCAGTAAGTATTTGCGAACTTTCAAATAAAAGAAACCACAGCTCCGTGTTTCTTGTTTGAGTAGAAGGCTACGTATTCTCTGCAATTTTGCAATGATGTGTTACCTTTCCTCTAAATATCATAGTTCATATAAGCCTACACAACGTGTGAAAGTGAAAGGCCTGTAGGCAGTTCACTAGGTTGACATTACCAACTGTTATATTTGTAGGAAAAATACAAGATTATGTTATACTTCACACTAAGCAAAAGCTTTAATCCACTCGTTGGAGGAAAGTGAGTCGTTCGGTAATTGACACAGACCTGTCAACTTCCCCCGTTTGACCGAGAGACTCTCGATCGGCTTTTATCCAGATTCCCTGGTCTCCCGGTTTCATATTCTACCCTCCCGGTTTTTAATGTTCCATTTGCGACATTTCTGAAAGTAGCCAAAACAGTTTGTAGGCTTACTCGAGCAGTTGGCCATAAATAAACGTAGTGTACTCTACAAACAGATTCACAATTAAAACTGACAAACCATACAGCACAATGCCCCATGCGAGATAACGAACAACAATCTGCTCGTGCAGGCTGCACAGTTCACACGGCGCGTGCCGCTCAGCTGTACATGCATACAGTGCGGTATACTAGTAGCTGTAACGTTCGTGGAATACAAGAGCATACCGTGCCAAGTTGTAGAGAATAACGCGACGTATACGGCCGTGTGATTGATCGAGTTGGATATCAAGTTTCATTTAGTTGAAAATTTCCACAGACCCCCATATTTTTGGCTCTGAAAAATCCATATTTTGGGGTTAGACAGGTTGACAGGTCTGTTAAAAGAGGTTTTATCAATAGCACATAAAGTAGTAGGCCTATGCTAACTACAGTGGTAACTCTTGCTTCAAATATCGTTCGGTGTTTGGAGGTTTTAGGAAAAGTAACCTGAGCAAACCTTTACAACTTTTAAAAATTAGCGGTTAAGGTTCACAAGAAACTTTCAATGAAATGAGCATGTCCGTACAGCCATGAATTATCTTACCTCAAAGGGAGTGCTCCCAGGGAAATTACATTGTTAGTGTGTACTAGTACTGTATAGCTAGCTTGTGCACGCTTAGCGTCACGTCACTACTGAAAATCAGGATTTCAACATAGTCTGTGCATTTCGTCGAGTTTCCTAACCAGGGTTGTGTATATTAACTATGCTTTTATCAAGAAAATATGCTTGGAGCAATTAGAAGAGTATTTCTTCAATGCCCAAAACATACTCACCTTGTCTTCATTCACAAATACCCTCATTAAATTACTAAGTGTCAAAGTAGCACCAGTCCTTACTGTAACCACGTGTTTGGTCTAGTGGTAGAGCATCCGCCTCTTACAAGGGAGGCCCGGGTTCGATTCCCAGGTCGAGTCATACCAAAGACCTTAAAAAATGGAACCTACTGCCGTTGTGTGTGATGCTCTGCATAAGCAATGGAGTAAGGGAAAACAAGCCATGCAGTGCCCCACAACTGGAAAAAAGGCAGTGGGCGCTGCTAGATTAAACCAAGAGGTTATAAGTTGAGGCATAAAACCCCATCTAACTTACTAATTTCATGACAAATACACATTACCCATTCGAGTCCACTAGCCTTTCTGCTGATTTTGTAGCCTGGCAGGCAGATAATATGTTAAATTGCCCACTCTGACATGTGATAATTTCCTCACTCACATGTATTAAAATAGTACTCTGACCACAACTGAGTGGAAAAAAAAATTTGGTGTGAAAACCCCAAAACAAGAGCTTGTATAGCTATCTCTCTCTACACAGTACTTTGCACTTTGTAGAAAAGCATGCAGTAAGCTATTGTGATCCAAGAGATTACTGTGCATGACAAAGATTGGTCACATGACCGTTAAAACTGCAATTACCCTGGATGAAACTGAAAGGTAAGCTTAAATGGGCTTGAATGCATAATGTACTTGCTAGCAATCTACACATTTTTGACATCAACAGGAGCAAGCTAAGTTACCATAATGATTAATTGCATTTTGGCTACATCATTTCATCATCATACTTGTGAATTCCAATTCAAATAATTCCCAATTTATTGGTTAAAGGAGCTAGAAAGAATAATGCCCCTGCAAACCAAGTGTACAAATAAATATTTAAATAAATAACTAAATACATAAACAAGTGAAAAACATTATTTTGGAAGTTTTCCTTTTCAAATCAAAAGCTTAAAAGATTTGACTCAGTAATTAACACCTATGTCTATTCTGAACCTCAATATATATCATTAACTTTGTCAATTCAGCACTAATGAAATTAGATATTTGGCTTTCAAACCATAGTACTAATCGACATTTTAGACTTCAGTTTGTTTCCATGATTTTAATTCTCGGAATAAAACAACAAATAGCAGTAAACTGTATGAAAGAGGAATTGAACCACTGCTACTGAGTGCTGCACAGTGACCTACCATATATTGGAGCCATACCATGACGGCTGCACCCCTTCTGAGAGTGTCTTTGCAATATACTGCATCTCAAGATCAGAATTCTGAGTAGCACAGCAGATGCTTCCATGTTTCCCAACATTTCCAAAAATCTAGCTTCCTAGTTCTTTCAATTATTTCCAGAAAACATAATAATTCTTTGAACTTCAGGAATTGGAAGGAGTAATATGTTTAATCAAGTCAAAGAGGAAACACCCCACTCACTTTCTTTTTCAATAAGTGATGAATCTCTGTTTTGGTATTGCTTTATGTTCACAAATGAGCATACTGCAATAAATTTCCTGCAGGGATCATCACAATTTTCAGGAAATAACCATCAAAATTTAGGAAATTTGGGACACTTTTACGAGATATCAAGTATTATTGTGGAAGCACTGCTTGAAAGCCACATACTTTGCATTGGTCAAGACTGCCATTTTCAACCAAACCTGGGTAACAATACACAGGTATGGGATCTGAAAGTTGGGGCTTCTTTGTATACAATGCATATTTCAGCCATATTATACTAACTCAGTTCTTACAAAGAATTTTCCTCAGCTACTATGTCTAACATATTACACTGTGCCACACTTCATCTTTCCACTGAGGCTTGCACAAACTTTTTATAGTTAAGGTCTAGTTACTTACTCCAACTGTAACCTCATTCTAATACATGTCAAGAAATGTCCCTTACAGATTTGGACAGAAATTGTGCAGCCATGCATGTAATGTTTATTCCCAGAGGCCTCTGATCAGTTACTCTCATTTCCTGCCTACTGATCTTATCTCTTAAAGCAGATTATCTTTACGCAGAATAGCCATGCACAGAAAAGCAGTGCCGGCAGTTGCCATGGTGATAATCCTCTAAAGTTTATCAGTCGCTCAAATGCATGTAAACAGTGATCTTGCTGCATGGCTGTGCAGCTTTTATACACAAGCATTGTAAGCATCTTTGCTGAGACGATGAGGTGTGAACCCTCTGTAAACGTTTTGCTGAAAACCCGTTGAAGGGCCCACTGATCAGAAAATTAGGTGCTCAATTCTGTAAGGGGCCATTACATAGCATGTTTACTTCCTAAGTAAGTATCGATCATCTCAAACTCCAGCTATTGTGTTTGCAACTTATTTCAAGCACTATTAACAAAGTCTTGCCTGCTCAAGAAAAGTTACATCTAATCCCAGCATATTAAATTGCCAACACACTACCAACACATACTACAAAATATAAAAGAAAACTGTTGTCATGGTGACAACTTTTACAAATCTCTCTACCATCAGGTATCTTCCAACATAACCTGCTACTATGAATGGACTGCAAACCTGCTGATTGATGATCTCCAAGTCAATTTATCATCAACATCACAGCTGGAGAAGGATTTCAACGTCACATTTTTCCACAAGCCAAGTAATTTGTATCTCCCTATCTTTTATCCTTGCTCAGTACGATCCTATCGACTCCCTGACGATGCTGCCATCTGGTAGCTTTTTCAGCTGTAATATATGATTACCAGTTTCAGAACTACTAACAACCATGCTGCACAAAAAGGAAAACAGAAAAAAGAAATTCTGTATGAAAACCATGACATGAGGAAATTTAGAACTGCTTTTTCAGCATAGAAATTTTCAAGTGTAAAGACCTTTCCAGACAATATTTTTAATCTACTTGCAGGGAAATGCTGCATATATGGTACACAAGATTTTCTACTTTTCCACACCACCGTTTATAGATCTGTACAAAATGATAGGTAGTTCAGATAAGCAGCTGGATAACTTTCATTTTCAACAAATAAGGTTCTCATAAAAGAATGTCACTATTGTCTAGCTTATGAATAATTTTTCCTCAGTTTAATTTTCAAATTTTCAAATGATACAGCATTAATACCTACAAAACACAACAAATCTGGAAAAGAAAAGAGTTTTTCATATATTACTGGCAAAGCTGAATGTTTTAATAAAAATAGAAGTTACAGTATTTTCTGTTCCTTTCATTGCTGATGCAATATAATCATGATAGGTCACCTAAGGCACCACATTGTGAAGGAGCCTAGAAGTGCTTTGCTTATACCTAGTGATTTAGCCAACTCTAGCATAAAGTTCTGATGAGCAATTCTGCACTGGTTGCATTAATTTCAAAGTGCAATTTTTCCAAGGATTAAATATCACAGATTCTGAATTTCCAGCAAATCGCAGTGTGGGATAAAAGCCATCCCCACTTGTAATTACTAAAATTAGGCTAATTTTTGGCAAATACAGCATTTACTTAATTCCAACTTGTCCAACAACCACCTCCTTAACCACCTTTTCAACTGTTTAAAGGACAAAGATTCAGAATGTCTCACTGGAAAATTGATCTGTCTAAACCTCTGGTTTTACCAACAGCAGAATTTTAATATGTTGACATAAAAGTTGTGTTTGATTTAGACCATGGTCAAATACTGCTCACCCATCATGCATCTAGCTCTTTTATCTGAACAATCAACTGCACTTTCAAACACTGTACTACTTTTAGAGAGATTCATAAGTTCAAATATCTTGAAGTACTGTACTTGGCTTTAATAATAAGGTGGAAATTTGTTCCTTTAATACTGCATTGCATCATACCAGACATTTCATTTCTCCCAACCAATCTAACTTCATTTTAAAAATCTACATTTATAACCTCCCAGACATCACAGTATTTGCTTTGTACCTGTACTCAGTTTGAGCAACTTCAATATATTTGAGTTGGATATCCAAGGCCTTATTAACCTCTACTCTAGATGGAGTTGCAACTATTAACCCAGGAATACCACAGCAATTTGTAACTGCTGATTACCAGCCTCCTCCACTGTGCTATTGGTTTACCTGGGTATTGTTGCAGGTAAGTGGTGATTACAGGTGAAAATAGGAAGTAATGAGAGGCAATTTAGATTAAATATGAACACACACTACCAGGCCCCTTTACAGCTGAGGTACCAAACTGCCAATGTCAGAGCATCGTATCAGTCAGGTGAAGAGAAAACTTGTGATCGAACAAAGGAAGAGACCAAAAGAGTCAGTTTCTTACAATGCTTCATTTAAACCTGTGAAAAAAACAAAAATGCATAGTCCAAAATATGGCTTCCAGGCGTGTTTTGG
>WURT03659570.1:0-18298 GCA_009936505.3 Holothuria glaberrima
GTCAGTTGTAAAACAAGGAGAGACTTCAAGGACAGAACAAGTTTGTCCAACTTTCAAGGGAGCGAATTCTCTAATGTTCATTTTTCATTTGACTGGAGTGGGCATCTAACTTTAAAGCTGGTATAGTAAGGCATAAACACTATTATAGTTGAATATTGGTACAGTGGTACAGCTAAGGGGCTTTTCCCGGCATGTATTAGTTTATCTTTAAAAATGCAGTATTTATGAATTAAAACATCTTGAAAGATACTCCTACGGGAAATGAGAGATTTCTAGGAGAGTCACCCAGTTGGTCAGTCACTCCTACCTTAGTCTGTCAGTCCATTAGTCAGTGTATATGAGTGAGGTGGATGAGCTGTACATGGGAATTTCATGAAAGTGAAGTTTCATCCCATTTATTTATTTATTTTTTTTTTTGCTTGTCTATGCCCCTTTTTAACCTTTTACTTATTTCTGTAACTTGCGACTGTGATAACAGTGTGGCAAAGTTTTGTCATTTTAGAGGGTGTCCTTCTTTCCTTCTGCCCTCATTCTTTTTTCCTATGCTTAAAGTGGATGATGCATAGTTTACCAGTTGCTGAAAATTTCTGACCTTTCTTGTCCAGGTTTTTATTTGCAAGGCTGGAAGTGGCAGTTGTACAGGGTGGTATCTTCAACAAGCTGTTGAACTCTTTTCAAGACAAAAAAAAATATACCCATAAATACACACATATAAAATATAATTGAAATAAATGCTTGAAAAATTAAAGCAAAGCACTTCCTTACAACACATCCTAAAATTTTTGGTGATAACTGGGAAAGTTACAATTAGCCAATGTGACCTAAATATTATCCAAAATAACCAATCTGAATACAAGAATGGGTAACAAAGTTTGTGTGTATTAAATGTTTATCTCATGTAATGCCATTACTGTACAGTTTAGTCTTGAATATTGTTGGTCTGGTTGCTTTTGCTTATTCATGTCTACTGCAGGTGTGCATTGATTTAGTTTGTCTCTGCTGCCATCTATTTGTCCCTCTCAAACATTGTACATGATGTCAGACCTGTCTGAGTGTTTCCCAGTTGTCTCAGTTGCAACAGCCTCTTATGAAATTAACTCTTGGGGGTTCCAAAACTAACAGTTGCATGTGTCAAGTCAAGAGAGAGAATTTTTACTTTAGAGGAATAAAGAAAAATGAAGAGAGAAGAAGAGGATGTAAGGTTTATGGATATGTTGAGAAAACTACCACATTATTGCCAAAACCAGATGGTAGTAGTCCTCTTTGAGACTTATGTTACAATGTGTCCTCTCTCAAAAAAAAAAGTCACCGACAAGGTCATGTGACAGACACACTTAAAGCTAGGAGGCACACTTTAAGGTTGAACCTGAATCCATAGTTTTGCAAGAATTTTTTGTTAAATTGTTTTGTTTTTTGTTAAATTAAAGAAAGGCATAGAATTCGGCAGACAATATTCCAGCAAAGCTGTGAGGCAAAATGATTTAGAGGTAAATTGCATAAAGTATGACAGGATTTTAATAAATGTCAAGTTGGAGCATTATAAACAACCGAATAATTGAGACTTTTCTGTAATTTGTTGTGTTTTATGATTATGGCTTCCTTAAATTTGTTGATTTAATTTTTGTCATTAACATGAATCACTCCCAAAATATAAGGAGTGTTGTCTATAGTTCCTGAGATTGATTAGATTTTTGGTAAGTCTTGTATTTATTTTAGACAACATTCTTTCCAATAGTAATTGGCTTTGACGAATTGAGTTGTATTAAGACTTTAAAATTGTTAAAAGTTTGTGACCAGTTCTATAAATTACTGATACTAAAATCCTAAAGATTTTATAAAGAAATGATAGGGTTTATAAGTTCATATCACCACCAGCAGGATTAGTCATTTCATATCGCTATCATTAACATTGGTCATAATCATAGGTCAAAGAAAGGTTTTCTGTTCATCTCAAATGACTTTTTGGTTGAATTCTAGTATAAGAAGCTTATGACATGGATTACCAATAACCTTCACAAAACATTGGCATTATAAGCTTGTGCAGAAAAGTGATTAAAATTCTGACACTGGATATCACAGACTTTGAGAGCATATGATTATTTCTCCAAGAATTGAGAAATCAAAAAAAAATGTCTATAAATTGAATCAATTGTTACCCAAGTCCCTTTTAGTAACCTTATCCTCCCCTCCCACATACACACAGTCAGAAATCTCGAATATGAGTATTTCAAAGAAATTTGTGATCTTGCCTTTACCAAAGTTTAAATGCAAGTCATTAAGGATTTGAAAGATAAGGAAGTTCTTCTGCTCCCAAAAAGCAACATGAGAAATGTCTTTTTTTATACTTAAAACAGTTTTAAGCAAAACATTTTCGTGTTAAAACTGTAAATGTGACATGAAAGAATATGTATCCAATGTATACAAAGTACACTGTACAAGGGTGACAAATTACGAAGGATTTGAGTACATAACAGTATTTTTTGATGAACTTTTAGTCTATATCAAGCATGAGGAGGTCTACACATTGGTCTATATCAAGCATGAGGAGGTCTACACATTGCCAGGCCTTGACAAAAACTTCTAAACCCACTTGCCATTTGGCAAGCAGTCATCACATATCCATGTGCTGCTAGTGTAAGTGAAGGTTGCCATGAGCAAAATGTTACTCGCTAATTGCAAGTTGGCAGGAGATTTTGTTGAAACCTGCACAGTGCAAACATGTTTTGAGACAAAACTTGACCAATGGGAATTTATGCCACAATTTTTGTCCTGAAAATTATCAGTTTTGCTTATGGCGTATTGCTTTATGAATATTACATTTAAGGGTAATCTTTGCAATAAATATTCTTAGATATGATTGGACAAACAAATTTTGGCATTGTTTTTAACATCTTTGAAATAAATTGAAGTTGTTATTAATGAGAACATTATCCCCTCATAACCCCCACATAGATAATCCATAAAAGGGCATAAGCAATCTCCCCAAACTTAGTTTGAAACAAGAGCTAATATCACAAATTTCCTTTTATTTCCCATCTAAGAATCTTTCATGATATTTTAGGATATAGCTATTCCATTTTCAAGGTAAACCAAGGAGTTACTCTTATTTCAGTGAGAAAAATATTGTCACATGATACTCCAGAACCATTCATGAGATAGGACATCCATGTCTACTAATCCAAATTGGGGTGACTGTATTTTAGCATTAATTACCTGCGTAACTGTTAATTTGCGTCAGACTAGTAAGCAGAGAGGAGGATGTAACATGCAGTTGTTAAATGAGGGCTCCCTTCCACTGTGCTATCAACTTTGCCAGTTACTTATTGTAGGTAACAGACAAGTAGAATGTAAATGTCAGCTTCTAGACTTGCTAAGTACTTTTGGAGATAATATTTTTTATTACTTCCTGTCATAAAATTTCTGATGCTCTTTTTTCACATTGTCTGTTAAACTATGTTTTGAGACATGTTTAATTAGCTAGTCCAGAGTTACCATTGTATACTACAGGTCAAGGTTCATATGGATATTGCGGGCTTTATGAGTGACCATTACTTCAGTAATGCATAGTGCCCAGTAAACAAATTTACCAGCAATGGATGAATTATGCTTGTGCTCTATACTCCAGGTTCCTCAACCTTTTTCTATCCACGGCCCCCTTGTGATGAACGGAAATGTTTGGAGGACCCCTAGAGAGTGATTGCCGGCATGGGGGAGGGTATAAGGGAAGGCACCTCCCCTTTTGAAATTTTTTGAATATTTGAGGGTGCTTAAATGCAAAATGGTGCATTATTATGTGACTTTTGAAGTAAATTAATGTTCAAGAATGTTTGTTTAGAAATGCAGTTTTCCTGGGCCTAAAATGCAGTTTTCCTAGGTCTGCAAGTATTGCTAGGCATACTTGGAAATTCATACTTTCAAATAAGAATTTTCAAGTGTGCATAGCACAATTAGATTTCTGTGAAAAATTTATTTCCCATTAAATTTTAATTTCAAAATGGTGAGTGGTCAGATATGGTTGGTTCTGCATGAGGTCAGGAAAATATGGGTTTTCTTTGAGATGGCTGAAAATGGCACTGTTTTTTGTCAAATCCAAGTTTAGTTGTAACTGTGGTACTGCCTCCCATCTTTGTTAAATCGAAATGAAAAATCGAAAGAGTATAGTCTTGGAAATACCAAAATAGGCTACTATTAGACTTCAGTCCTCATTCAGTGCATTGCTCAATAGCTTCCTTATGAGGCTGAATCAGTCATTATTTAACTATATCTCTTGTTCCTTTATTCACGAACCTCTTCAGCTTTTGCAGACCCTTATTTTTTCACAGACCCCCTGCAGACCCCTTTGCCCTCATGGACCCCCAAATAAATTTCACAGACCCCCTAGAGGTCCACTGACCACAGGATGAGTAACATGGCTCTATACAGCCTATGACTCAAATTGAATTACGCATGCAATGTTTCAACTCTGAATTGGCTTATTGGTTTATTGCTTAATTTCCCAATGTGTAATTTTATCATTTCTTTTGTGTAAAGGGCAAGATTTAAGTGCGAATTTTTTTAATCTAAAACAACTTGTATTGCTGCCTCCTAAAAATAGGTTTCCTGATTTGAACATTTAAATGTTGTGAAATTTTAACCTTTGATAAGATGTCCAAATTGTTCCACAACTTGAAGAGTTACCTTCAATAATGACATCACATGCCTTCTTAATTTAAACTGTTTTTTTTAAATTTCTAATATACATTCTGTGCTCAAATTTCATTATGTAGTGATTTGAGGAGTTTAGCAAAGAAAAGCAAGACTTTGAAATTGCATCAAAAGTTTCAAAATATGATAGTAACAGAAACATGTTTTAAGGAGTTGGCATTTTATGGGTAAAATTGTCATTTCGTCCATTGACAGGAAGGGGCATGGGGGCATTCCTTCTAGTCGTGTTCCTGCTAGTTACTAATCTTAGACATTTTTTTCCATCTGTGACACAATTTTATGGCTGGATAACAGGAGTGTATGGAATTTTTTTTTAAATTTTTATATTACGCAGTTGGTCTAACATCATTTTGAAACAGCACTTTAATCTTCTAAATAAAAAATTCTTTTTTTCAATAACCATCTTACACAATGTTTAAGAACATATAAATATTGCCTTTAAAAAGGATGAAATGAGTTAAATGGGACTATTTTAAAAGTATTTCAACAAAGTGTTGTCAAGTATACATAACTAAACAGAGCCATATATGGATGAATATTTAGGGGAGGGGTACATTCATTCAAACTGGGATTAAACTAACATTGCATTTTAGTAAGTTGCTCAAAGTAGGTCAGGTTGAGTAATGACTGTTAAGTTTTGTCATAAGTGAGACTAACAAGTGGAAATTTTTCACATAAGAAAAATGATTCCAATGTCAGGAGACTTCTTAAGCACTCTTAGATAGCTCTAGGAGTGTCATTTTAAACTTCAAACTCAACATGAGCATGTAAATGATATAATTTTACTTTGCTTAATACAGATTTACACATTTCTGTCCAGATGCTGTTTGCTGCATTAGAACTTCCAGTGCTTCATGATTTGTGTTATCTTTTCAGGTTTCCAGATGTCATGGAACGTCCTACATTTTTATTGCTCGTGTACTAGATTTGACTCAAGTTTTATAGCTGTGGTTTCAAGAATATGACAAAATACAGTTATCTTGAAGGCAGAATTAAGGTGAGTTATCTTAAAAAGATGCTAGAACCTTTGGAATGAATTTTAGCAGTTATAAATTGTATCTCAGGGGGGATTTCTTCTTAAAGTATCAGAAAAGATTGACTTGTAGGAAATATGTATCACAGAAGTAGTCCACATTAGATTTTAATTGGTAGTGTGATAAAAAAAAAAAAATCTCAAAGTAGATCAAATCATTTAGAGAGAAATATAACACCCATAAGATTTTTTCAGACTTTTTTTTTGGACAGAGATCTGATAAAACACCTGCAGTAGATAGTTGGTTGCAAGACATTGAACTACTTGGCTTTAAGCAAATTTCACTGTTAAACTGGGCAAAAAAACCATTATCAGAACTCACCATAGTGAATCAAGTGTTCTGTCGTAGAGAAGGAAAACTTTTTATTTATCAACAACTTAATGAAAGGATATTAAAAGCTTACAGGGCTCATACAGTCATCCTATTGTAAATTTAGGTACCAGGGTGTGGGAAACGATAGTTGATTCTCTTTTGTCATGTCAATTTCTCAAAAAAGTGAAAGTGCTCATTGACACAAGATAACTTGCAAAATTTGCATAAATTTCTTCCATGTAGAAGAACTTGTGCAAATAGGATAAAACTGAAAGTATAGTGCATCTGGATAGTTAGTTAGATGAGGTTTTATGGCTCAGTTGGTAACCGATTGGTTCAAGTCGAGCCGGCCACGGCCTTTTTTCCAGTTGTGGCTCACTGGGTTGTTTTCCCTACTCCATTGCTTATGCTGAGCACCAAGCACAATGGCAGTAGGTTCCATTTTTAAAGTCTTTGGTATGACCCGGCCAGGATTTGAACCCCCGATCTGCCTGCTGCAAGTCGGATGCTCTAATCATTTGGCCATGCAGTGGGTTCTATAGTGCAGTGGGTTCTGTAGTGCATCTGGAAAGAATTTCCCAATCAAATATTGGGTGAGGTAGTTGAATATCACTCATATTGTTTGAATGCAGAAACAAAAGTTTGGCAAAAAGGTACAAAATTTCAACGATATTTCACTTGCTAAGGGCAGGGAACAGATTTCACCCAAGTTATCTATATGCTAACACAGTTTAGAGGCACAACAGCAAGACTGAGTCCTGGCAAATAAGGTTCCTAATTCTTATCACCTTTTGTTAATTGGCGATGATGGTCATTTCTGGTTGCCACAAGTGACTGGCAACACTGATTGCAACCACTAGCCACACATAAAAGGAGTTACATCTTACAAAATTTTGCTATGAAAATTTCTTTGAGATATGTGGAGAGTAGGAGAGATAATACCACAGGAGGGCATGGGGTAAATGTGAATATCTTCAAAAAGATGTACTTGCCACCAAAAAGTATAAATCTCTTACGCTAACACAGTTTAGAAGGCACAACAGCTAGACAGTCCTGGCAAATTAGGTTTCTACCTCTTGTCACCTTTTGGTAATTGGCAATGATCATCACCATTGGTTGCCACTATGCTGGCTATTAACATGCAACCACTATGGTTACACATAAAAGGAGCAGGCCTGTAGCCAATGGGGGAGGGGGCTGGGGGGTCGAACCTCCCTGAAATTTTTTTGCCCACCTAGAGTTTCAAGTTACCATTGACTTATATATTTTTACACATTTGGCCCCCTGAAAAATTTTTCACCCCTCCTAGAAGCCATTTCATCCCCCTTTAGTACCTTGTCTGGCTAAGGGTTTGAAAAGGGTTTTATTGTTCAAAATTTCCATAGGAGAAATTTTCTTGAGATGGGGAGGGCAGAGAGATAATACCATAGGAGGATTTGGGAGTAAATGTGAACATCTTCAAAAAAGATATACTAGCCACCAAAAAGTATAAGTCTCATGTGGTTCATTTGAGAATAAAATCTGCTAATGTGATGAGACAACTCTTTGAAGGGAGATGGGATTAAATGCAACAACATCCCTGGGACATAAAAAAAAAAGCTTTTATCATCATTTAAATGTTCAGTCTCTCCAATAAACTCGGGCAGTAGCTTTTCTTCTCCCAGATATTATGCTTTATAAGAGATAAGAATTTTCAATCGTTTGAAAAGTGGAAAATCTGGGTGAGCAAATTGTTCATGACCTAAATTTAAAAGCCATGTATTTTTTTTTTTGAGAACCTTATTTCTTTAAAGTAAAGTTCTCAAGCGTTATTTTGGATTGGCTACCATTGTTTATATGTAAATGATGGTTTAAAATAAAGCAAAAGTTTTCCTAACCTCAAACAATATTCCTCTTAACAGCACTAGCTACCAAGAAGAGGGAAATTGTACTGCTTATATTGGAGCATTGTATTTAATGATGTCAGCACTTATTAAAATTCTCAAAGACAAAAAATCAAATCTGTCATCTCTCTGGTGAAAATGGGTACCAAAAGAGTTACATTTGTAACTTTTAATACTGCTGTAATGATTGCATGTATGTGTGCATGCCATTTTTCAGTTCAATCCAATTCAGATTTATTTCTCAGTTGGTTTGCAATAATAAAGAGTTGAAACAAAATTGTGTAGAAGAAAATACATATGATGGATACTAGAAAACAGAGGAAAATTGTTATCAAAGCTAGTGACCAACTTAAATAATAAAAGCACTTATACAACATGAAACACAAAAGACCTTAATAACACAAAAGCAAAACAAACTAGAAATAGCAGTTTGAAAGGGGAGCAGAAGTGGAAAAAAGTAAAAATGCACTCTAAAAACATCCTGGTTAAATTTAACTAGGAATAGGGGTCAATAGTTGTCCATACATTTCCTGGTTGGAAGTGACCTTGAAATCCGGGTCAGACAAATATTTTTCTAGTTTAAGTATGACATCTTGGTCAAAATTTGACATTTTTCTGGTTAAATTTGAACAGGATCTTCTGGTAACTTGAACCAGAAAATGTATGGAAAACTGTTGACCCCTGTCCTGGTTAAATTTCACCAGGATGTTTTTAGAGTGAGAGAGATAATGAGAAGAAAACCAGACATAATATATGGCATATGTTGATATATATTTGGCCCCCTACCCAATCCCCCCTCCTTCAGCCAATTATGAAAATGACCAAATCATATGAATGTCACACAGGTACATAGCTGCTGGGGGGGGGGCTTGGGGCCTGGCCCGACAGATGTTTGTTAAGCCCAACAAATATTATTTTATCCTGATAAAATGTGTAAGAATTAAAAAAAATCAATAAATCAATGCCATGACCCCCATGGATACCTAGACCCCTGTAAAAATTTCATCCTAGCTAGGCCCTGTACATGTGGCTGCAAGCAGTGACATTTGAGGGGGCAAAATGATAGTATTTTGAAGATGAAGATTATGATTCATGGTACAGACAAAGTAAAGCGATTGACAGTCCACTCATGACTGACTGACTTGGTAACATTGATGTGAAGTTGTAATTCATGAGCCTCTAAAGGTTTTCACAAAATTCTTCTTTGGCAAAAAGCAGTAAAATTTTTACCCTCATGGCCTACATTTTCCAACACTTTTCAGTTTTACCATATTGCCATTTATCTTACGAAGATGACTGCCTTAGAAAATTTTTATTTTTATGAAGGAGAGGAAAAGAGAGGATGTCTTCAAATTGTATTCTTTTACAAATGTCTCTTTCAGATTCTTGAAGACAATGCTTTTAACTTTTTGATAGTGAGAAGATTTCCCCTCTTTTTGGGGAGGAAGTAAAAACGAGCTATTTGGAGAAAGCTATCATATGACAAATACAAGGTAAGTGTTTGATTTTTTTTCTGATAATCAACACATCTATGGAATCGTGTGGCATGTAAACTTTTACCGACAAGCAACACATCTGTGACATCATATGGTATATAAACTTTTTACTGAAAAACAACACATGGAGTCAGGTGGCATGTAGACTTATACAGATAAGCAACACATCTATGGAGTCATGTGGCATGCTGCTAATATCAGAGTTGTTAAGAAGTCTCTCCAGATTTAATGGTCGTGTCAGTTGCAACTATTTTAGTGATTCAGATTAAGTAAGGCACAAATTATCTTTTCAGAGTAGCTCTTTGAAATGTTTTGGAAAAACACTGCTCCCCCCCCCCCCCGATAGTGTTTACAGAAACTATTGTTGGATTCACAGGGGCCACATTTGTTTTTGTTGGCAATTATTAGGAAGGGAGGAAAGGCATTTGGTATTTTTTCTACCTTCCTCAGCATTTTTTTTTGGTGGAAGGGGGGGGGGGTTATTTGACAAAACTTCCTGTTGACCTGAGTGGCTGCAGTTTTTTAAACCAGGTAAACTGTTTTATAAATACTGAAGTCAGGTAGGTTTGTTAGGTAATGACTAATTTCATCCCTTTTTATAACCCTTGGTGAATGTGTGTGTAAATGTGGCCTTTCATGTAAACATTATACACTTCAAATGTTGACTTTGACAAGCATTATTTTCAGCCAGTTTTGTAAACTCCATGTTGAGTCGAATAATAATAATAACAATAATAATTTGGTTTTATACAGCGCTTTACACTAATGATAAGCCTCAAAGTGCTTTACAAATATTACCCCTGCTCATCGGTAAATTATCCCAGTGACAAAACAATTCCTCCAGAGCACCTCACACGTACCCATTTAATCCCTAGCTGGAGAGAAGCAATACAGATAAAGCATCTTGCTCATGGACACAAAATAATGACCCAGGCAGGATCAAACCAGTGTGACAGGATTTTTCCCCTCTGAAAATATTCCCCCTGGGGGAATATTTCATGGGAAAAATCCCCCCACCCTGAAAAAATCCCCCCTCACTTCCACATGCCTACTGTGTATGTCATATATTTTTTTATCACATCAAAAACATTTTCATGTGGAGTTATAGCATGTCTTGGCTTCCTGTGGGCACATTGTGCTTGATTTGGAACAACTTCCATGTTTGGAGTCTGTTAATGGATTGGTCACTACAAAAGGAGTGGAGACAATGGCAAAATGGATTAACAATGTAAACTACTGTCAGATCTACAACAATGGAGCATGCTGGCAAAGTGGGTTATTGGATTAAATTGATTTTGAAATGTAGTGTCATGAGAAGCAATGGATTGACTAGGGTAAACTCTTGTCAGGTATATGTCAATCAAATGTCCCTGATTTAGAGGAGTGGTGACAAAGTGATTGCTGTAGTAAATGATTTTGAATTGCAATGTCATGATTGGGATAGGTTGGTTGTTGTTAGTGATTTGAGCAGAGTAGTTTGGTTAACTATGATTGTGCTGGCACAGTAATAGGCTAGATCATGGTTTCACATGAAAATTCTACAAAAAGCCCCAAGGGGAGGAGAGTGGGGTGGGGATGTTGCCAAGACTGTTTAGAGAATTCTGACTGGGAGAGAGGTCGTACTGTTATAGTATTGAAGGATGGCTTTAAGGAATTCCATAGCGATTCTGATGTGGGGATTAGGGAATATGTGATACACCACAGAGACACTTTTCAAAAATGAGCAGGGGCCTGCAATGGTATTGGTATTGTAATGTCATTTTGAGGATTTATCACGCTATGAAACAATTAATGAAATAAAATACGGGATTGTGTTGTAATTCATTGCTACCTATCAACTACAGTCTTGCAAGTGTTGGAATGACTTTGATGTTTTCTTTCTAGCCGGGGTGTGGTAATTTTTTAGGGTAGGGGGAATTTATCCTAGGAAAATTTCTCCTGGGGGAACATTTTCAAGAGGGGAAAAATCCTGTTACACTGGCAATCCCTGGATCACAAGTCTAATACCTTAATCAATAGGCCACCATGCTTCTGAGTCTTACTATATGGAAATGTTTACATACCCCTCCCCTTTCTCTTCTCCCCTCTCCTTCCAAAAAGGTCTTATTCTAAAGGAATCCAAAACTACCCAAAGATTTTAGTTCTGTTAGGCTAATTGCTTGGATCAACAAACAGTTTTAACAGAGCCATGAAATGCTGTCCTAGCTGTCATTTTAATGCATGAAAACTTTGCTACACCCTGTGTATTTCATCAATATTTTTTTAATGTGCCATAATTTTATTCTACAGAACGGATCGGGCAATAGACTCTGTCCGTGTATGAATAACTTTTCTATAAAACATCTGTCATATTACTTAATATAGCTCAGCATTGCTTGCTAATTTTTCTACAGTGATATTTTCACAACTGAAAATTAGAAACTTTTCTGATAATCGGCAACCTTGATAATTGTTAAGAATATGCAAATTAAATGTTTTGCGAAAGGTTTGTCCATGGCAGAGCAAAATAAATTGACATTACCGTCTGTGGCATTAAAAAAATGCAGGCTTGAATGTGAAGTTGCTTAGCTGTCAAAATGCAAATAGCTTGAAACACCTGTCCATTGTGGTGTCTTGAAAATCTTACCGTTGTTGCCAGCACATGTTAGGAAAACGTTTCACCGTGAAAATAAATTGTGTTTATTCATCACTTAAGTGGTCACATAAGATTGATAATTCACTTAGAGACATAAAGGTATTAGTTCTAGGATGGTAAACTTAAGTCGCCAGAGAATGAAGCAATCGCTGTTTTGGAAGAGAAGGCCAAGAATAAGACCTATTGGAACACCTGTCTAACTAAGATCTGGCTGGAGGAAATGTCTGGCCAAACAAATTTGTTCAGTTGTGGGTGGGTGATACATCACAGTGGCAAGTACTTGGGTCATTTGGTAAAATCAGGGAAAACAGACCAGAGAAGATTGTCCAGTGCAGAGATGGTCAAAAGAAAGGACAGTGGATTCACTCAAATGCAAATTGCTTCTAAAAAATTGTTTTAAAATAAGTTTCATCTTTTAACTCAATTTTTGTCTATGTCATTTAACTTCATTGTAAAGAGACACTCTCTCTGAACAGTTTATCCTTGCATTATGAGTGAATAAGATTTAAATCTGTAGTTTTAGCTATTTTACCATTAGTCCAACGTGAAAGAGCAGTTGCCATTAAACTGAGATTGTAAATCCCCCCTCCCCCCCCCAAAAAAAATAAGAACCAAGGAAACCAAGAAAAAAAAAAGTCAACTGTGTGAGAAGGCTGTATTACACCATCAGACCTGTTTCATCTCTGTGAAATAAATTGCCCTCACAATTACAATAACAATGCTAATTTTAGTAATGATGTCATTAATCAAGTTTCCTTGTTATTTATTTATTCCACTAATTATCCACAATTTTAAGGAGAATCTTGAATTTGGAAGATTTAGCAATCACATTTGTTGTTTAATCTCACAAAGCTCAGTGAGATGGGGATAATCTTTTGAAAGCACATTGAGTGTTATTTAATCCACTATTATAGACCACCACTTGTCTTGTAAACATTTGCCAGTTGATATATTCAGTAGTACTATATCAATGTCACACATAGGCACACAAAAACAGGAAAAACTTTCATGCAAAATACAAAACAGTGTATATATAAAGCTCAGTACAGACAATGCTCTCATCAAGTATGCACACTGTCAGCTGCCTTTGTTGAGTGATGTCAATTTTTTCTTCTTTTTTTTTTTTAAATTATTAGAAATTACAAACACTAATGAGTCACCTTGACCTTCTCACCTAGATACGGAAGTCAAAAAGTCGACCATCTGGATGTTGTGATTGTCTTATTACTATTATGCAGTGCTATTGGTGTGAAGTTTGACAGGTCTGTAAATTAAGAAACTGCCTAGATAGACACAAATCAGTAAGAGTGTGGTGCAAAGACATATTA
Source organism: Holothuria glaberrima (assembly GCA_009936505.3). Lineage (NCBI taxonomy): Eukaryota > Metazoa > Echinodermata > Holothuroidea > Aspidochirotida > Holothuriidae > Holothuria > Holothuria glaberrima. Next base: position 13,393 of record WURT03659570.1, read on the forward strand.
CATTACAGGTGATAGGACTAATAACTCCATAATGAGATTGCAATATTAACAAAATTTGTATGTTTAAACTACTCCTAGAGCTTGGGGAGGAAGAAAAGAGGCAATGGGTATGAAAGAAAAAAAGAAAAAACTGTATCAAATTATCCTGCTTAGTCATACAAACAAGTAATCAACTGTGACTGCATTGTATGTGTGCGATCAAAGTCAGTTTTATAAGGATATTTGTCTAGAATAACAAGTGGAGTATTGAGTGATTTATGGTGCTGACAATCAGTTTTGGTCTGCAGTAATATCAGTAGAATATTAACACATTGCTCAGTGTAAAATGCCACCTGTAGGGTTTCAGCTCAGGTATTATTTTAATCACTTTATGAGAAATCTTTTGTTTATAAATAACCACTTTGATGAAATTAAAGTGAAATTATGTTTACATTAGGTAAACTTACAAGTGAAACCCATGTTTGAATTAAGTAAAAATCTCTCCTGCCCCCCCTTTCCTCTTCATTGGTAGTGGCTGCTTTCCTTGCACAGCTTAATAATATTGACATCAAAAAAGGTAATAAGAATTGGTGAATATTGTTTCATACTACATTCTGCTAGACAATGCATAGATCAGTCAATTCCTGCCCATTCTCTCCCTACCCTTTGTGAATAATTAATACTACCCTTGCACAATGTGTGAGAAGGCAAGGGAATGGGAGGTTTGTGGCCTCCTGTCTTACCTAATTTAATATCTACCACGCCACCCATTCCAAAATGATGTACTGGTACTGACTATATTCTCTTCCTATGCTCCCTCCCCATATTACATTTTGTAGCTAAGGGCCTGACCTTGCATAATCCAATAAAGCTAAAACCAGTACCAAAAATAGAAAGAATATTGGTGACTAGGACTGCTAGAGAGCTTGGGGGCTGTAGCCATCAATAATTTTTAGTTTGAAGGTTCCTTTGCCTTATAACATCCAGAACTACCTCAGAAAATCCAAAAAATCAAGAGTTGAATGATTCAATCCCTTATTCTTAGAAACCCTCCAACGGCACTTCACATTATTCCTGAATTATGCCTACAGAGGGCTGAAAGGGTAGAGCTGAGGTGGTATTTCCCTGACTAATTGAAATCACATGGAAGTGGTAGATAACAGAAATATTTTTACCTCATGCACTCAACTTTTGTTTAACAGACAACAGTCCAAAAGCAAGAAGGTCACTTTACAATTCATACACAGCAAACATTAGTGGGTTGCAAACAGGATATACAATTATATCACTGAAGCTTACCATTCAATGCATATACCTAGATTGTTTTTCTCTTTTGTAAAATGTTTTACTTTTGGTTTCAGTCTTTGATAGTTTTAAACTTAAAAATAATCTTGCCAATGCCTTTGACCAAGGGTTCTACACATATTATATTTCTATAACTTTCAATTTTCATTTACAAGTGATAAACCATGAAACTATACATTCCTGTCATCATATCAAAGATATTATTATAAATAGCAGAAAGTAAAAACAATAAGTTTAAAATGTTGGCATTTCCAAATTAGGCTCATCTGTGGGAAATTTATGTCATTTTTAGTCCAGAATCTGCTGTGAGCTATGAATTATAAAAATGACAGATATGGGTCTCATCTCAATTTTTGGACAGTTATATTTTACATCCCTAAGACCTGGTAAATGTTTAAAAGATTTAACTCATTTGTGTGGTATATTATCAGCCTATACTTTGTCTGTAAAACTTCACCTTAAATAGATTTGTGGGTATTCTAGATTGCAGTTGACAGTCACACCATGTCAGGAGAGAACTTCATAATTGCACCTGAAATATCACTTTCAGTGTGTCTTATATACTTTTTGTTGCATTAAAGGCAATAGGCAATCACCCCAAATTGCTTTGAAAAATCAGCAAACTCTTGCAAGTCTCCACATATTGCACTACAAGCACCTCTGAAAACGTTTTGAACATAACTGTTACAAAAAATAGGTAAAGGAAGAAGAAATTCTCCTTGAATTTCCACAAGTCACTAACAAAAATATTTTCACATGATCAAAATAGGTCATTCATGAACTAGAATGATGGGGCATAGTAACTCTGATTGGGGTGATTGCATTTTCCCTTTAAGTTTCTGTTCCATTGTTAGTCAAATAGTCTCACACAATCCCCTCAAATGTAGATCTGCCATTCAAAATATGTCTCTTTGGGTTCCATCTCAATATTCAGACATCTGTAACGTTCCGACACATGTAACCCTTATCCTTACGCCCAAACCTAATGCTATCTTAACATTGACCCTTACTAGACTTGTGGGAACATGGGACATCAGAACAAAGAGACATATGAATATAAAGCAGTCATTATTCCTTTGAGTAACTTATTCATTAGTCAGTTCCCTCTCAAGTAGCCCTGCACCTAGACATTTGTGTATGATAATCTTTATTCTTGTTTCCTTGAAATCACCCATTCACTGCCTCTCAAGTAGTTTAACCCTTTAATAAATATAGTAATGTATTAATAATTATCTTTAATTTTGGTTTTTCTTTGAACTGCCAATTTGTTAATCCTCTCATGTTACTTGTTACATGATTATGTTGAAATAATGATCCTTTATAAATTCTAGTTTTTTCTGTGAAACCCCAATTCTTCACCCTCCCACTTAAACCTTACATTGTCATTCATTATGATCGATCCTGTCTTCTTGTTTACCTTTGAGCCACTGGTCCTTCATCCTCTCACCTAACCCTTTACATCACTGCTTGGTTGTAATAATCCTATACTCTGGGTTTCCTTTTGAGCTCCGTATTTATTACCTTTTCAAGTAATCCTGTATATACTTATTTATCCATTATGACTCTTTGTCCTCCCCCCCCCCCCCTTTTGAACCAACTAGGCATCACACCTTCATATAAAGTTGTACTAAATTAAATGTCAGTACTGATTCCTTGTTCTAGTTTTGCTTTAAAGCCACCTATTTATCCTTCTTAAAACCAACCCCTTATGATACTCAATTGCAAATAACGATACTTTGTTCTAGTTTCTCCTTTTAAGCCACCATTTATCACAACCTCAAAAACCAACACTGTACCTGGTCATTTGTTAATAAATGATCTATCATTCTGGTTTACCTGCTTTTTATTCCACTTTTTTATTGCAGTAAATCTTGACAAGTAGACCCACTGCCATTCTTGTGGCTACGAAATTTATTTACAGGTGTCTGCACCACGATCAATAATTTCCTCCTTGAAGATATTAAGATCGATTTCAGATTTTGTGTTGTTATAGGTTTGAATCTCTGGTGCGATGAGGTCTCTTAGCTCAAGGTAGGATTGTGCAGGTAGCATTGTGCTCAGCAACATCAATTGGTGTGAAGGTAGTCCTTCACGTCTGGGGGTCTGCTCAATATCCTACAGTTATTATTTCCACGTTCCCACGAGGCAGAGGACATTTCTTGAAGAAGAAAATTTAGCTAAAATAATCCACAGAAGCATGTGTATTACCTGCTAGCATCCAATGCAAAGAAATGAGAATTTATTTAAAAAAAAAAAAAAAAGCTTAGACTCTTGAGATCTTGACAAGAAGTCTGAACTTATTTTAGTATTGTGGTATTTACTAAAACCTTGCCTGTTTTAATAAAAAAAATGGCCATTTTAGCAAAGAGTGTCTTTTTTGATAGAAATACCTTTGATGACTTGAGTATTCATTGTGTGCAATAGTTCATCATGATACAGGACTGTAATATCCAGGCAATATTGTATTCTTTGACTTTATATCCTGAAAGTCCATAATTTCTTTGTTAGTGGTACTTCTGTTCCTTGGTAGAATTTTCTGTAAGTTTGTTCTGTTTAATTGTCAGTGGCACCATTATATCATGGTGGAATTCTCTGTGAGTTAATCTTGTTAGGTGTGACACCATTATGGCATGGTAAAATTCTCTGTAAGTTGGTTAGAACTGTTAGATATCGCACCATTATCGTATGGATGAATTCTCTGTAAGTTTAATAAGTTCTGTTAGGTGTGACACCATTATGGCATGCTGGAATTCTTTGTAAGTTAGAACTGTAAGGTTTGAGTGGCACATCATAGCATGGTGGAATTCTCTGTAAGTTGGTTCTGGTAGGTGTGGCAATATTAAAGCATTGTGGATTTTCCATAATTTAGTTCTGTTAGGTCTGTGTGAGAACTGCACCTGTATGAATAAGGCAGTCTTTAGATAGTCTTTGTAGGGTTTTTCAGTGCCAGGTAAAATCTTTCCCACATTATTTTGGTTATGTCTAGTGTGATATCATTAGTATTTCCCACCTGGGTTTCAATTATGGTGTGAAATGTAAAGGAATTCTTAAATCCTGATTCACCTTAGCTCTTCTCATGAAACACTCTATTCTAAACTCTTTTCATTTCTACATCCTACAGTCCTATGGGCAATCAGAGGTATGTTTGAGACAGAAACTAATTTTACTATTTTCAATACAAAGATAAGCCTGTGTGTTCATGATGGCATCTGCATGTGTGTGTGTGTTTGTAAGTGGGCATGTGTGTGTGTATGTGTTTGATAGTTAGTCTGTTAACACAATATCTCAAGTCTCAAGAAGGGAGCTATACTTGATATGTAGATGTCCTGTATTAAGAAACAAACCCTATTGTTTTTGGTGGAAGTCAAAGATCATCTGGGTTCTACCACATGTGAAACTGTGAAACCTTGACACAAAATCTGAAGATAGGAAGGATGGATATTCTTCATACGTAGTATGTAAATGCATTGTCAAGAAAAAGAACCCATTGCTTTTAGTAAAGGTAAAAGGTCATGAATGGTTATAGGAGGTCATACTGAGAAAACCTTGTAATTAAGGAATAAATCGCATTTGGCGAACTATTATTGGTGAATAAACCGTCGAGACTCCAAATTTGACAAAA
>WURT03659581.1:0-13936 GCA_009936505.3 Holothuria glaberrima
AATAGGAAGGAAGTGAACTTGTAAACAACAAGATGGCGTCCCTCTTAGTAACGAAATGCGTACTATACTACACGACACTAGGGCAAGTATGACAGAAATTGAAAATAATTTTCACGTGTAATTGGTACACTTTACAAAAATTGAGTGAGTGAAAATGCTTTCTTTACGTAGTTTTTCTTTTCTGAACTTACCCAATCGAAGGAACGACATAGCTCGACATGAAATGTTCAATGTGCATGGAATGTACGTGGAATTGAACAGTAGGCCTTTGTATTTTAAGACGTAAAGTTTGTTTCCGTTCAGAACATATGTACCGATGTACCGCAGTTTTAACAATTTTATATACATTTTAAGTGTAACGTATGTTGATAAGTTACATATATGATAACCAAATGACACAAAAATGTTGATGATTTTGAGCTCGAAACACAAAATACCTTTAACTAAGTGTTCATTATATACCTTACAATTTACATGACGCTGGAATTGAATACCAAGTTTCAGCCATGCCTAGTTGACCACTATTAATTCACTATCTATCAGAGAACTTTCTGTGCAGCTCTCTTGAGATCAATAAAGTTAAAGGGGTTTTTTGTTGTATTGTAATGAGACACAGATGTAAGTGATAAAGATCATCACTAACAGGTCTTAACAAAAGGATGGCTCGACCCTTTAAAAGTTGTTTGATCAACAGAGCCAGCTTGTTTACAAAAGGGATCAACTGTTGTAAGTGTAGAGATAAGCTTCACCCGGGAAAGGGCTTTTTCCAGGGTAACGTTGGCCAAAATCTCCAATTGAATTCTAGCAGCATGTAGAATTTCAAAGATCTAGCAATTCCTTCCTGGGTTTATGACTATATTGTAAATCGCGTCCGATTAAGGAGTAATCACATAATATTAACATAATTTTCTTTTTTATCACAAATAGCCTATCTACACTTGGCTTGAAAGTTACACAGTTCATTTTCACTAGCTTGTATAACACTGTTTTGTGCAGCAGTCTTGGTTCTCTTTTCTTTTCTTTTATCTTTTGCGGAAAATGGCATTTGTTTCCTTCAGTGAGCTGCGTACAAGATTGATGATAAATAAATTTCAGTTTTACATAGCATTTTACATTTTAAACTAAAGGAACACTACATTTCCATTTAGAAACATATTTCTTATTATTTACAATAATGAAAAATATAGAACATATTAGTTGAAGTTAGCAGCATAACCAAAACAAATAACATCTAAGAGGTGCTTGAGGTAGGGGGCATACCACCATTACCTTCTCCATTGACTTACACACTATTTTGTCTCGGTTAAATGCCCCCTACAACCTTGTCAAAGTTCACAGTCCATACAAGCCAACCCTCAAATGAAAGCTGACGAGTTGATCTATCATGGCACAATAAATTTACTATAGCATGACCGTTTATATCTTGAGCTACAAGGGGATGAAGTTTAGAGGATATACACCCACCCATATTAATCCGCAAGGTAACGAAAATCAACACTTTCTTCTGACAATTTTAAAAACGGTCTGAATCACTTTCGATCAATCTAAATTTTGCACCACCCACACATTAACATGCTTTCTTTCATATTCAGGAAGAATCAGCATCAAGGGATTATCTTAACATGAGTAATTTACAAATAAAGAGGACCTAGTAAAATTGACGGTATACTTTGGTACTACTTTTCTCGAGTGAGCTGTTTCTCTAATAGCGGTGTGCCCCCGGTAGCACATTCACAGGTGAGTAGTCAACAAAGCAATCTCAGTAAAACTAAATTTGGCAGTGTTCTATTTCTCTAAGTTTTTTCTTGAACGAAAAGCTGTATTTCCAGGCAATGACATGTAAACAACTGTATTAAACTGTACTTAACTTCATGTAAACCACTTTATGTAAAATTTTATGTACACTTTTATGTTCAATTTAAGTTCAACCGTTTAATTTTCTTGAAGATCTTCAGTTTATTGCACATGAGGAAGACGAGAATAGAAATCAATTAATGAAAACTATTTACAAGTTACATCGTTCGAAAATAGAAATAATAAATTACATAGAAATTACAGTCTGGGCTGAAGGGCAAGTGTCTGATTTTGAATTTTAACAAAGGAAATTCCGTTAATCCACACATCACAAAAAAAATCTCCAATATGAAAATCGTATATGATCTGACATTACTCTTTAATTTTTTCTCATTTATGATATCAGACCTAATCTGTACCCAAGATTTCGCTTAGTTTCATCAGGATAATCAGGATACACTGATTTCCACGCGATGCATTTTACAAATGCAAAAACATTATCTTAACGAAATTGTACAAAGTCTTCAGTTTTTCTATTTTTAAGGACACATTTATCTCTAGCCCTTTTCGTATGCGCAGTCTTTTTTTTTTTTTTTTTTTTTTTTTTTTGAAGGAATCTGTATTTCTGTATTCCCAATCGTGAACATATTTACACTATTTACTGAAGTCAAATATGCGAAGTCTTTAGTTTTGTATAGTCAATCTCCCAGACAATCTAGCTTTAGTAGTTATAGAAGCCAGACCCGGATCATTGCAAAAATGTAGGTATGACCCCGACGTGATTCGAACACGCAATCTTCTGATCTGGAGTCAGATGCAGTACCATTGTGCCACGGGGCCTCTGTTAAAATTTCCTGTATGAAAAATAAAATATATTACTCATGATCATTCTTGCAGTCTTTCCAACAGCACTGTTTTAAGCATTTAAGCAGTCAAATGTGGGCTCACCTCTGAAGCGGGTACTACATACGGTACCTGACGAGAAATTACTTAAAGACGTAAAAGTGCAGGCTATTGAAAATAAAACTGTGCTAGTTATGCGCCATCATATGGGCTTCACATCATTCAGACAAATGAAATTAAGGTAAAATAAAATAAAACGCCCGCGCATATGTAAAAGATGAAGTACTAGTGATGACCGTCGGGCCATGGGAGCTTGGTGTCCAGACCCCATCCCCGGTCCGCAGTTTGGAAACAGTTCAATTTCTCTGGCAGGTTGTCAAGTTGGAATGAAATATGAACACTAGCGTGAATGCAACTTGACCATCTTACTATTTGTGTATTTTGCATACCTATGATCACTACCGTCCATGTCTTGCCTTGTCAGCTGTTGCAATATTCGTGCTAGGGTCATAACGCAATGCTTGGGAAGGATTACAAATATCAGAGCCGCACAAATACGGCTCCGCGGCTCTGCAAAAATTACGGAATTGCGCCCTCACTCGGTATAAGAGTCACAGGAAAAAGAGTATTCTTTGCTACATGCTGTGACACCTTTCTTGAATGACAGCCCACGTTTTGTTTTAGAGGTAAAGAGTTTCGAGTTCTGCTTTGCCAGGGTTGTGTCATTCAGACAAGGTACCAGCGGGCACTATTCAACGTACACAATTTCTCAAAACACTGTACATTTACCTTGTTAGAAGGCCACAGTATGAAACTGTTGTCGGTGCTACAGTATTCTCAATTTCCTGGCAGATATTCCTTTAGAAGCAAATATTTGTTAAGTGTTTTCAAACCGGTATCTGCTGCCTTTATTCTTGTTGGGTATAACTTATTTGACCCTTTAATATCACAGACACAGTAACGAAGTGACCAATTGTAGGCCTTTCAGACTATTGGACAACTAGGAAAATGTAGGCGCGTACTGATTACGCGAAACGACTGCTGTGTATATACTAGGACCAGGAGTAGGCCTAGGTTATAGCTGTATGTAGGCTACCAATCTATAGTATATCTAGACAATGTATGCTCTTCTTCTTCTTCTTCTTCTTTCGGAGTATGGTGACACATCAACATTGACAATTCTTCACCACGCATGCTAACCCAGTAGGCTATGTATATAGGTTAGTTATTTGTCTAGTGAAGTGGTAGTCTGCAGTCTGCTGACCTAGTATATGGGATGCTTTTTGGCTTCCCGTCAGCAACATCGCTGTCCACAACATTGGGGTAGGCTAGGCCTACTGCATCGTCAAAATATTTAGCTGGTCTCGATCTTCATAAAATTCACAAATACTCCTAAATTGTTGACCTCTACGGGTCATTTATAAGTTTAAGATCTTTCTTGCTAAGAATACGTACACACAGTGTCCAAAAATTGTGATTTTCACAAGCAATGCTGTTTAAATCTTGTTATTAGGATGTTCACACTATTGTATGCTACATAGCATGCATAAGTCCATAGCTATGGTTATGTTCATACATGCGCATACGTGTATGTAGCAACACTCACTGCAGCAACGCGTGCAGACGCAGGATCCCTCAGGGATCTTTTGCAGGAAAAAATTTGTACAGCCATGGGTTAGGCCTAGTTCAGGGAACAAAGTGTATGTGAGAACTAGGCCTAGGTATCCTAGGCTAGTGCAGTGGATGCTTAGGCCTACTATGCAACTGTGGAGACACACACTATGTAAAGTATGGCAATTGCCAACCCAAGTTTTGTTTAGGTTACAATATTAGCACACTTGAATAGCTGGCTATTTTGTTTCATGGATTGCTGGGATCTACTGGTAACTGACACAGACTGATGCCCAGACAGTACAACTTTACAGAACAATACTAGGCCTAGGAAGTATCCAGTTCTGGTGTCAGAGAATTAATTACATGTAGGTTACACTTACAATACATGAATCTGTGAGAATGTGCAACCAGTGCAAAGTGTTTTAGGGTAATCACTGAAATCTTCCAATGTTTGTAATTTCCTGTTTCCAGTTAGGCATACAAGTTTTGAACTATTCATGTTGTTTTCCCTGTTTGGGTTTTCTTTGTGCATACTTGGTGTGTGCACTAGGAACAGTTGTACCTATAGACTTCATTTTCCTTCTGCACGCACTAGTGATCTTGAAAAAAGTGTTATACTGGAATGAAAATTGTATTAATAGTAACTCATAACACGATTCATTTTATTGTCAGGGTATATTTGGTAATGGGTCACTGATCCAACTTGACTTTGGTATTGTGATAAACATTTTCAGGAAAAAATCAAGGTTTTGATACAGTTGTATAGAACAAACTTTACCTCACAGGGTCTATAGAATTGATGAGCTCCCTTTCTAACGTCTCCTTTGTAAAATCAGCAAGACTTCAGGATGGGTGTCTGATCTGAAAGTACAGGATTCTTTTGAGAATTAATTATTTAAGGTACATAAATTCAAAGATGGATTGATTGATTTATTTGCATTTAAAATATGTTAAAAGGGTAATACAATTATGATGAGAGCCACATACAAGACATAAAACAATGTATGCAAAAGTTAGAAAGCTACAAATGTGGTAAAAAGATAGTTCAAAACTAAAACAGAACTGCAGGGATGATACAGAAAAGTCTGACCAGCAGCCTTATTTCCATTGTGGTCCCTTAAAATACAGATACAACATACAAAATCGTAAGAGCGTAAAAAGATGTCGTTCAACTTATATTTTTAGAACTGGCATTTTTTTCTTATCCTTTCCTGTGTCTCCATCTTTCTGGTGAAGGTGCAGTCATTCTCTCTAACACAAGTTTCCATCATGTTAGTGGAGGCAAAGTTTCTGCATTTAATATTACTGTAAAAGTGTTGAGATTGGCTAATCATGTCTTGTGTAATTTACATGTTTTAGTCCACTTTCAGTTGCAGTGACCACTAGGGATGAGCAGTGCTGTGAAATTTTGGTACTGGTACTGCTGGTCACCCAGAACCAGTATTGTGAACAGACTCGCACCTCATCATTGGTAGTAAGCACTTAAATAATATCTTTGGTATTTTCATTCCTGGTACTGCTTGTACCGTTATATATGTGAATACTGGTATATCGCCCAACCCTTTTGACCCCTTGTGAATGTAATGCACAGCTTCAGTCTCAGTGGCAGGCTTGTAGCGCTAGTACAATGTCATGAGTACGAGCACAAGGGCAGTGTCTGTGTTGTGAATACAAGTATGAGTATCTGTCCTTTTAAATTAGTACGAGTACAAAATTTTGCATAAATTAGACCCTATGCAGAGCTTTCAAAATCTATGAGTAGGAGTGCATGTACAGGTACAAGTAAAAATTAATTCTCATGAGTACTGTATGAGTACAGGATTCACAGGAATGGTGCAAACCCATGAGTACAGTATGAGTACAGTGCATACTTATTACAAGTCTGCTCAGTGGTACTGTATGTTATGGAGAGATTCCTTTCTGTCATACAGTATTGCAGGAGTTTGCATCAAAGTAGGAGCCAATGAAAAAAAAAAGGTACATGTAGGCTCCAGCTAGGTTTTTGTGAGAAAATTAAAGAAATTTGTGAAGTATACAAAAACATCGGAATCCATGCATCTTAAAATGTTCATGATTTAGTACATATTTCTTTAAGTGATAATTCAGGCCTTAATTTAAAAAAATAAAAAAAAGAAATGGTTGTCCCATGGACAACCTCTCTGCCTTTTTGGTTGTCCAAAGGAAAATGTACTGTAGTTGTCTACAAAGAAAGTTCAAACATGCTCTCAGTGTTATCTGCAACAGTGGCAGAGCTACCATATGGTCAGGGGGCGAGGTCCCCCCCCCCCCAGGACTCAAATCACCTGTCTGCGCCCTTTTTAGGTCTTTGCTCTGTTGAGGCATAGGGTATTTAACTACTCCGAAGTGCCTTTACAGGCCATTCTCGCCCCCTCTGAAAGATTTCCCTTGCTCTACTGTAGCTACTTCGAAGCTCCCCTTCAGGCCTTTCTTGCCCCCTCTGACCAAATTCCCTTCCCCTGACACTGATCTGCAACCGTCATGAAATTTGGTTGTCAAATGCACAACCAAGCTGGTACCTTTAGTTGCCTGTCACAAATTTGGTCATTATAGGCAACAGGATACCTGTGAAAATAAAGCCCTGAACAATGCTGACAAAGAGTATACTACTGTATGATTGCTTACAATATACAGTATGTTAGTAAATGTTGTTATTTACATGTTTGACTCAATAACTTTGTCAACATCTCTCACAGGAAAATGAATATTCTACATCGTGCCAAGTATGACCTGCAGTAGGCCTTCTGTACTTTGAGAGAGCTCTACCAAGGCTGTGTGCTTATTATACAGTAGGCTATTGGTTTTAGAACCAGCAGACAACATGGATTTATTACCAAAGACTCACCAAGAATTCAGCTCTGCTGAATACTGGAATTCCTTCTTCAAGAAGAGAGGCAAAGAATCATTTGAATGGTTGGTATAGTAGAAGTCTTAAAGGGCAATTCTTGTCATCCCACACAGTTCAAATTCTCCCCACTGTCAGCAGCTTGTGTGGCTCTTCCCATAACTGTAGAAAGCTCCTCCTTGGGCAAACACAAGCCTCTTTTTATTTTTTCATTCCATGTCCTGGTGAGCATACAAGGCTATGATGTGTAATCCAAACACTCTCTCTACATTACAGTATATGGGATGTGAGTTACAGTACTCTGCATCATTTGAATTTTCAAACTTTGATGTCCATCAAAAAGCAGTACTTAACCAACCCAGAATTTTTAATACCCCACACAAAAAATATACATTGGGGTGACAAGATTTGCTCTTTAATGTTACTGTACTGTATTATGGCCACTGGTCTCATCAGTTCAGATGATGTAATTGTTCTCTACTTTTTGGGGGATTGAGGGGCAGGGGGTGAGGGGTGAGATGGGGAAGAGGATTTAGTAGCCATGGAATTTAATATTTTTTGGTTGTGGCTTGATTTAAAATTTTTGTGTTGCATCTTCTTGCACAACAATGATCAATTTACTATAGTGTGGAATTAGAACGACAGTACTACTGCAGGTATGCACAGTAGACCTACAGAAACTCCTCTTAGACAGTTAAAATTCTCCCAATGCAGTTTACATAGAGCTCCTCCTGTAATTTAAAAATACTGTATGTGTCTACCCCCCCCTCCCTTCCTAGACAAAGCTAGACTTACTTTAATTACAGGTCTACATTATATACTGTGTTTAGCTGAGAATATCAACCCTACATTCTGCTGAGGATACTACAGTTCTGTGGGTGATTTTAATATGACTGTATGACCTGTCTGCTATGCAATGGACTACACTTAATCACATTTCATTTATCTGGACATGTCATCATTGACCAGTCAGGGTGACTTATATTTGAAGAAAATGTGTAAAATAATGTCAATCACATATAAAGTAACAAATTGTGCATGTACTGTACTCAGTGTACTGTAGATACCCAAGTTCCCCAATATATTTGAGGTGATGCAAGATAATCTTTAAAGGGCAAATCTTGTCATCCCGGACAGTTCCAGTTCTCCCAACTATGTAACTTGTAGCTGCTCTGGTAATTGAATTATGCTCCTCCATGTGCAGACACAAACCTATGTTACTGCCTAAGGCCATGACCTGGTACTGTAAACATACATGGCTATATTGTGTTATCCAAGCACTCTCACGGTCTCACCGCATTGTGTATAATGTGAGCTACTCTGCATCATTTGAATTGTCAAACTTTGCTGTCAATCAAAGAGCAGTCACCATCTGAGAATTTTGATACCCCCACACTAAAAAATGTACAGTACTTTGGGGTGATGAGTGTATGCAAGTAAAAGCATTTCCTGTTCTGGTACTATACTTGGTTAGTAAGGAAGACTTATTACTGGTTTGGATGAAAGAGAAACCTGTGTACTTGGGATGGCGTGTGTATGTGTGGGTGCTTGTGTGTGAGTGTGTTTGTAAGGACCATATTGAATAGATGATCCCTCTTGTTTTTTGTGGAGGTCAAAGGTCATTTAGGGTCACCAGAGGTTAAAAGGTCAAAACCTTGTAAACACTATATCTCAAGAAGGGTAACTTTGAGGGATCTCATACTTAGCATGTGCATTGCCCATATTGATTAGATGATCCCTAATGTTTTTGCAGGAGTTTATAGGTCATTAAGGGTCACCAGAGGCCAAAGGTCAAAATCTTTTAAACACAATATCTCCAGAAGGATAACTGTGAGGAATCCGTTACTTAGCATGTGTATTGCCCATATTGGGTAGATGATCCCTGTTGTTTTTGGTGGAGGTCAAAGGGTCATTTGGGGTCACCAGAGGCCAAAAGGTCAAAACCTTGTAAATACTATATCTCAAGAAGACTAACTGTGTGGGATCTCACACTTGGCATGTAGTTTGTTTGTCTTGAGGAAATACTTGCTTTTTGTTTTGCTGAAGGTCAAAGGTCATATGGGGTCACAAGGGGTCAAAAGGTCCCTGTAAACACAATTTCTTAAGATGGATACTGTGAGAGATGTCATAGTTTGCATGTGGGTTGCTAATATAAAATAGATGATCCCTATCATTTTTTGTGGAGGACAAAGGTCATTTTGGGTCACAAAAGGTCAAAAACTTGTAAACATGATACTTTATGGAGGATAACTGTGAGTGATCTCATACATGACCTGTGAATTGTTCAAATAGCATGTGGCTAAATAGGGTAGGTGATCCCTGTTGTTTTAAATGGAGGTGAAAGGTCATTTGGATCAGGAGATTTCAAAAGGCTTTGACCTCATACATATGATATCTCAAGTAGGATAACTGTGAGGGGTCTCATGCTTGTCGTATGGATGATTCATTTTTGCTCTTATATATCATATGGCGAGGAATCACTAAGCGTTTTGGCTTTCAGGTTAACTTACATAGCTCTTCTGCACACTGTAAATATTTCTTTGAAATTTATTTTCAGGTATGGGGAGTACACAGAATTATGTGGGATCCTTCACAAATATATCAAAACAAAAGATAACACATTGGTCATTGGTTGCGGGTCATCACGTCTGTCTGAGGACATGTATGACCTTGGCTATCACAGTATGGTCAACATTGACATTAGTGAAGTGGTCATCAAGCAGATGAAGGCCAGAAATACAACAAAGAGACCCAGCCTGGTGTTTGAGAAGATGGATGTCTTCAAGGTGAGAGATTGCCATGGAGTACCTCCAAGCCACTATAATTTTGTTAATGCATGACATTTCCAATTTAAACAGAATATTGGTGCCTAGTACTCTGGGTGCCCTGCATTGGAAAGCAGTTTGTGCTGCTTTGTACAATATGCCTGGATCCAAATACAGGGTCTGATTGTCAGGGGTCCACAGACAAAAAGGCGCTTTGTGCTGCAGTACGGTGTACAACATGTTTGAGTTTGGTGCATTATACGCTTTACACACAAGGGCTGTTTGTGTAGGGTCCTTAGGTAAATGGGCTCTGTGTTTTGCTGGGCAATATGTGTCTGAGTACCATATATACTGTAAAATATGGGTCTAATAATGTAATCTTGGTCTCTCAGTGGCAGAGTGATCAAGTTTGCTGCAGTGCACATGGGTTACAAGGGCTGATTATACATGTAGGGTCATAGGGTGTGTTTTGCTTCACACAATGTGTTTGAGTACTGTAAACTACAATGTACAGTTGGTCTACAGGGCCTGATATAGTGGTCTTTGAGGGTCTGCAGGTGGTAGAGTGAGTAGTGCTGCTGGGTACAGCATATCAGAGTCCCCCCAGTTACTAGGGCTGATTGTGTAGGGTCATAGGGTGCCAGAGCTACTAGTGCTGCTAGTCTTCTACTGCACACTGAGTCCAATATGTGTGATGGCAGGGGTCACTAGATCCAAGGTTCACTTGACCAAAGATACTAACTCTGACTTAATCCTAATCATAACCATGATCCTTACCCAAACCCTAATCCTGCCTGAAGATAATCCTAAGCTTAATCCTAAACCTTATTCTGTATCTAACCCAAATCCTAACCCTACAGTAATTCCAAATCAAAGTAGATTGTCATTCAGGGAATCTTTGGTCTAGGGAACTTTCAATGTAGTGAACATTTGGTCGAGTGGGCAGTCCCCATGTGCGATGTAGCCCAGTACTGTTTACTGTACAGTGCAAGTGCTGATTGTCTTGGGTCCCAAGTGGCAGGAGGATCTAAGTACTGACTACTTTGTTAAATATGTTTGAGCCCCATACAGTAGAAGATGAAAGATTGGATTGTCAATGTATACTGTAGAATCCCTTTATCTTGAATTGGTTTCCACAAGATGTATTCCTTAAACATTCAATTCTTAAGTCTGGTTTTTATTAAGTCCATTTTAGAAGAACAGTTTGTACTTTGAAGCAGTCAAAATCATTTGAAGTGTACCTACATACCTCAATTCAATCCAAAATCAATGTGCGGTATTTGTGTGAGGATTGTTTTGTTTCCTTCATTCTGTAATTGTACCTTGCCTACAGAAAAAATTGTCATTGTATACTTGGAGTATGTGGTATGCTGTTTAAAATTATACAATTCTTCCAACCCTTCTGCATAGATTTACCACTCAAGGATACTGTAGTTAGCTGGGTGTAGCATTGTACAGTACTTTGTGAATGATCTATGCAGTTAATATTCTAAACAGCTAACAAACTTGTATGATACACATATTTTTAATACTATAGAACAAAAACAGGTCAAAGAAGCCGCACAGCAGGTACCCTGTGAAAGTATTTATGGTGCCCCCTGACGACCAGTTTGCAGTAGAATTAAATCCCATTCAGTGTCTTCAAGAGGACTTGTCTCTGGACCTCCCAGATTCTCTCTTTAAAGGCAAAGAGCTGTCACCCCAAGTACATTTTATGTTTGAGACAACCTGAACTCATAATTGGTGACTACTTTTATTGACATAAACAGTTGTCAAATTCAAACTATGCCTTCAAATATAAGCTATCCTGATTGGACAATGACTTGCAGATCAGTGAAATATGAGATGTAAGGTAGCCTACATTACACTACAGACCACAGTTTATCACCATTGAACTCTGTGATTAGACAGAGTGCCAAAATTAAAGGAGGATGTGCAGTAGAATTAAATCCCATTCAGTGTCTTCAAGAGGATTGGATTTGGACCAAAAAACTACTGTAGTCTATGACAGGGAGGTACCGAAGAGAAAGAGCTAAGAGTAGATCCAGTTGGGAGAACTTTAATTTTCTGGAAAGAGGAAATTGTCCTTGTATCTGTCACTTGCTTGACCAACATTTTGTTCCCTTTTCCTGGCTCTGGTATACTCACATTGTCATATCCACTTCTTAACTCTGTCCATGTTTAACTAACTTTCTTTCTTCATCCTGTCAGATGACGTATGATGATGCACAGTTTAGTGTGGTTCTGGACAAGGGTACCTTAGATGCTTTACTTCCAAATGGAGATGAGGGTGCTGTTGCAGACATAGTGAAAATGTTTGAAGAGGTTGGTCGTGTCCTCAGAATTGGGGGCAGGTATGTCTGCATATCACTAGCACAGAAACATATTGTGGATACTGTACTGAAATACTTTCCGGAAAGGTGAGTTTGTCAGGTCTCTTTTATTATTTATGCTGGCTTTGAATTAAAAGTGGAAACAGAAATCGATAAATTTGTGGAACATCAGAAATGATAGAGCTTGGTGGCAGTTTGTATGTTAAGAATGTACGGTAATGTAATGGCATAAAGAATTGCCTCTTCTCTTTTAGTCAGTCTAAATGTAAAGTACAGTAGTTACAACAAGAAAAAGTGTACAATTTCATGAAATTTCAAATGACTTAATACTGCTGCAAATTATTTTAAAGAGGAAGTTCCTTCTACATTCAACCTGATTTCCAAAACAAAAAAAAAATAGACAGTTATGGAATTTTGCATTTGTATTTGCAAGAGAATGCTCTTTATTTCAGTATATGGTTTACCATTTGTAAATTTTGTTACCTTCATCACCTCAGTTGCATCACCATTTCCCTCAGCCCTCACCCACCCCTTTGATGTGCTAAATGGTTGTGTAAGAGGAGTAATGGTACTGTACATTATCAAGTAATTATTTAATGCCAGAAGTTCTTCTGCATTATGAATGAAGTGTTTTGCCATGTTAAGTCATATGTACCATCAGCTCATTACTTTTGTTCCATTACTCTATTTACAAGTGTACATTGCTTTTGTTCAGGGAACAATCAACAATGAATTTGTTTCCAGAAAGTAGAAGTACTGTACCTCTTCAATAGCAAATAATGCAACTTGGGTCTTCAGCCACTTCTGTAGCTTGACCCCTAGATTTATGCAAAAATATGTGAACACCAGTTTTATTTGTGTATATTACATTTTGATTTATGAATCTTCACATTGTTCCAAGTGTTCTTTAGTCAATTGCTGAGTAAATTTATACTTTACATTTTTCTTGTGATTATAGTGGATGGATGACTAGAGTCCACTGTCTCTTAAAAGATGGATTTGCAGATGGTGGAGATGAATTTCCTCTTCCGGTTTTTGCTTTCATTTTCACAAAATTCAAGAAGTTGCCGGGAGCCACTCCAGTAAGTGAGACTTGTTAAAAAACTATTGTGATAGCTGAATAGCTTGTACAATCAGTAGTGTCATAACATTCTCAATCTTTGCATGAATTTGGATCATTTCTTTTGGTTTCCTGTGTATGAAATAGTGTTTGCATGGGTACAAGAAACAGGAACAAGGTAATTGATCACTGTACCCATCGTGTACCCAGTATAACAGAGACTTTAGTTATAGCTCAGATTGTCACCAAAAATTCTTTTGATTTCACTTAAAAAGGAAAATTATCAATAAAAGGAACAATATAGAAAATAAGCAGTAATAAAGAAAATGAATAGTTTTAATGTCCTATAACTTAGCTAGATTGATTTAAGGGACATTTTCTGACACTAGAGCAAGCTTAACTCAAAGTTGTTGAGACATTTATTAGCATGTCCATTTCAACCAATCAAAGGCCAGAACACAGGGTATTCTCATGCACATTCGTAATGTAAAAACTCTTGGGGTTGCGAAACTTGCTCTATAAGCTTCTCTCATATAATTATGCCACTGTGTACATGTTGTAGAACTTTCATTGAAAAGCTTACCGGTAAGTGCATGTGTTGGCAGTAAGCATGCCACATAGCCAGGGCAGCATTGTCCTGCATGCATAGCCAGGAACATGCAGC
>WURT03659592.1:0-37977 GCA_009936505.3 Holothuria glaberrima
GCAGAATAACAGGTCAGTGTTTAACCAATCAGAATGCAGGATTCTCAATAACGGATGGCTAGAGGTGGTAGAATGTATCTTACAGTATAATATGCTAACTTAATTAATTAAAGGGAATAACTTAGACATCTTTTGATACACCACCTAAAAATGACAAATGATCCACTTAGTCTGCTTTCAGGTATGTTTCATGATTTTTCAGAACCTAAATATTGCACAGTTAAGGTAAAACAATGAGTTATTCTTCATGAATTTAATAATCAATAAACCAACACATTGTCACATTGTTAAAAAAGCATTAATGAATTGGAATACCAGGCTAGGGTATACTAATTAAAATTGGGGCGACTACATTTTCCCCATAAATGTTACTGTTTTTTCTGATTCAAGTTCAAGTTAAATAAGTAGAAAAAACAGTGCATACAGTAGCTTAATAATTTCTAGAAAATTTTACGGTGTGAAATCCGCGCAAAGAGGCTAATTGCCATTTTGGAGATAGCGAGTGTAAGTGACGACTTTCATGTTTCATTTACCAAAGAGAGAACGTTATCCTTGGAAATACGAATATCCCGCACGTTTGGAATAAATTGAAATTAATCCTGTCATTAGACTGAGCGCTTAACTATACCAGCCAAATATGGAGATGTATACTTAAATTGTACAAAAGTCAAATTTACAGTACTTGAAAACGAATAATTGCAAACTTCATCATACGTTAATAATGTACAGACAATCACGAATCATGCAAAATCTTGTTTTACAGTAACTTGTTTACGCATGGATCTACTATGACTTACGTGGAGTACGTGATGATTTGGGAAAAGATTCAAAGGACCAATTATCTCATTCCAGGCAGTTAAACTTTCCCAACTAAGTTAGCAGAGTTTAGATCCTTCTCCAGTCTCATAAAAAATGTTTACTGCACCTTCCAGACTACAGTCTGACAATAGCCTGTGCTGATGTTTAATTGCTCCAGGCAAAAATTCTGCATAGTACACTAACCTGTTGTGTGTGATTTCGGTGCTACTGCAATCAGTCAATCTGACCTGTCAATGCAATGGGCTACACTACAACACATTCACTAAACTGCACAAGTTATCATTGACCAATCAGAGTGAAAGAATGTATTGTTTTAATTTTTTTAAATCAAGTATCAAAGTACAGTCAGTAATAGTGAATAAGAGATACCCACCGGAGGTTCCTGACCTTGTTTGGGGTAATGCAACAACCCCTTAAATAAAGACGAAAACTCATGACGTTTTTTCAGTTTAAAGAGGGATTTGCATCCCCCCAAGTATGACTTTTACTTGGTGGTAGGCAAAAGTCTCAGTTGGTGACTACTTTTTTATTGACAACAGATTTACAAAATTCAAAAGATGCAGAGCAGCTCATATTACACAGCATGCGCAGAGAGTGTTTTGATTACACACTAGGGCCTTGTATACTCACCAGGATATGGCATTAAGCAATAAACTATGTTTGTGTCTTCACAAGGAGAAGCTAAAGATAGTTATGGGTGGAGCTAGGACTAACTTAATTGGGAGCATTGACAGTGTCTGGGATGAGAATATTCCCCCTTTAATTTCAATGACTAAGTATCAAAAGCTCGATAAACCTGTAAAGTTATAGAAACCATAAACGGCAAACTATCACTTCATCCTTTTTTTCTTCAACTATACCGGCTCCTGAATATTGGCTTGCGACAAAATACCTGTTACAAGTCCGAGTGATGAATATTGGCAATTCATTTCCACTTCATAGCCAAAATCTTTAATATTTATTTGTATCTGAATTTTATTTCTTTCACCCAATACGAAAACGCATGTTTTTGTCACAACGGTCAATTTGGAAAAAAAGCTGTCCGCGTATATTTCTTTATCATTTATATTTAAAATGTATGCGTAAATAAAACAATTACCATCTATTTTATCTTGTAAAATGAAATGCTCCAGACTGCATAAAATACTTGCCACAACTTGGTAAATCCCTTTGAAACTCAAGATTGGCGATAGCTTGATACGGTAACCAAACAAGATAAGAAGAAGCTGCTTATTGTATGAAATTTGGAATTTTTTTCTTTGTCGTGATTATAATGTCATTGAAATCTGGACCAACAGGTGTCATTACTGGCATCCAGACTCCCTCAAATGCTCAGTGGATCTGTGTAATATTCTTCAAACCACTATACTAACTTTTTTATTATCGCAAAGACATTATCCACAAAATTTCAAAAGGTCAACTCAGTCAACGTTACCCTTTGTGCGATATTATTTATTGTTGCATTCCATAGTAGCAAAACCTAGAACCACGTAAATGACAGAACGACCCAGAATAATTATTACATGTATAATCCAGGAAGTTATTTTCTGACTGACTTCTTTCTTTGCCACTTAGCAAAGAATCGCATGCGATGAGAGGGGTGTAACCCTGAACAGCAATCATTTTGTAGGGTGTTTTTCGTCCCAGGTAGGGGGCGTGTATAGAAGACAAATGTTGGACAATGGAGAGAATGAAAAACGTCGAGGGTATTCCTTTAAATCTTAATTCACCATCCATTCACTATTTTTTGCAAACCTACATGTAAACCAGGTAGCTAATATAATATATACGGTACAATGAGCAAAAAGCTTTTGTTTCCATGGAACCCGAAGAAAGAGAACTTTTGATTGAACGAGTTGAGGGACTCGAAGGGGAAAATTTAAGATTTAGCCAGCAAAAAAATCTGGCAGTTCTATTCTAAGTATACACCGTGCAACTTCCTTCTATTTCTGTTCTGCTGATGGGAAGGGGTTGTCGGGAAGCGGCATCGCCCCCTTTTTTCACTCTAATTCTCTCTTCGGCCTATTAAACGCATAAGTTGACGTGATGATACTTTCAAAGCTTTCAGAAGCGGTCGAACAGCTGAAAGGGTTGTCTTCGTAACAGTGTCAACGATTTTCCTTCTTTCCTTTCTCTTATTAATCTTCCTTAATACATTAATCTGCATTCACCTTAAACGGAGCAATTAGTGAGAACCAGGTAACCTCAGCATCAATAACTAAGATTATTGTCGGTGTTGATAGGATAAAACAGAACACAATACAAGAGAATATCGCACCAGGAATCATTGGAAATCATCTTTCAAACACGTCCTAATTGGCTCTGTCGATAAGTGCAGTTGCGTGGATTACGAGGACCACCCCAGGCAATACGGGAGGCAGAAAGAGCCTTCCACGGCAAGTATCTCGGTAGAACATCGCCGACGGCACTTGTAAAATCATCCTATCGATCTGCCGATATGCCAGAACCGAATTGGTTTGATTCTCCAACCTTGCATAACACCGGTCGTAGTTAGGTCTGATTAAGTTAATTTTCACCGCCATTTTGGCCAGGAAAACACGACGAATCGATCGCATCTTATCACAAGAGAGGTTGGATATTATCCATGCATCCATCCACCCATCCAATGATCTAAATGAATTTCATTTTGTATCGCAGCCTTTATTTAATTTGTTCGATTCTGAAGCGACAAGACCCAATTTTTTACAAACGGCGTATTTAGAAAAAAAGGTGTTCCGTGTTATTCATGGCATTATTTGCGTTACCCTATACAGAGAGTACATCACAAACCAAGTTTGCACATACGCTGATGTGACATTATTGTCTTGTAATTGACAGTGAGCGCCGTTGTATAATTCAATCACCTTTTCGACGATTTATAAAGCCCACCCGTAATAGTAATGAATCACAAACTCTAATTTGGTCCGAAGAGACTCAAAACTGTCCTTTAAATAACTGCAATAAAAATGAACAATTGGACGGATAATTTATTTCTTCGTTTTCGAGTTATTTGCCTCTGTGAAGAATCGGTCTTCGTTTTTGGCTGTTTGCACTTAACATTCTTAACGTAGAATGTTGAACTGGAAACTTACAATATTTTTGACTAACTGAAAAAATGACCCATGCAGTTGTAATGTTCAGTATAAAACCACAAAGTAACATATTATGTTTCCACGTCATAGGCAAATGGCACATTAAGGCTCAAAAAGGAAAGAAAAAAGGGACCTTTGTGTACATTTTCGAATCAATTAGACGTAAAAATATCAATAACAGCTACCTGGCTACAACAGGAGACTGTATGCTGGAGTTTTTGTAAATTTGCTGAGTCAAAGTGCAAATCTCCACTAATATGCTGCCTGTTACAAGGCTTTTTTGCATGGGTCCAAAGACCGCTCGTTGTTTCATGTACAGACACATGGTAAAGTCGTAGAATAATATCACATTTTGGGAAAAACTTGGGAAATCAGCAAATCATCAAACATTTTTTAAAAGTCTATCAAAAGTGTATAAGAACAGAATTCGGGAAGTACTGATGTGAATTGATATTTTTTCTATTTTCTTACACAGGCTGTTTATTATTTGCTGAAGTAATACGGTAGTTTATGTCATGCAACGTTCGATGCAACTCTACCCCTACCTCTCATAGAGAAAAGAACCCATTAAATCCGGACTTTGATTGCGGTCATTTTGCAGAAAATACTTGCATTTAATACGGCATCACAATTATAAAACACATTATTCATGTGAGGCCACTCGATAGCTTCTCAACATTACGCCTAAAAAAGGGCAACGAGTTGTTTTTGAAACCAACTGTTACAGAACATTTCATTTTTTAACATAAAAGCTCATCAGGACTACGCCTTTTTCTTTTAACCGAAGAAAACCAGGCTACACAAATAATGCTGGGGGCGGGTTGTTAAGAAGAGGAAAACTAAGCCCATGTCACTGACAAGCTGCGTTTGTCGTGTAAATCAGCATTGTTAACTAGACTGATAATTAATGCTAGGTTAATATGTTAATAATATTTCAATTTAACTGATGTAACCTAACCTTAAAGGCATTCATTACCTCGTTATGTGACTCCACTCCGCAGTTTTCGACACGTCGAATGCCTAATGATTCTATGAGGAGTATTGGAGTTATCATTGACATTTTCCTGCTTAAAGGGAAAATGCAGTCCCCCTAATTTGAATTAGTGTGTCCCGTCGTCCTAATTTAGGAATGGCTCATATCAATCATGTGACAATATATTTTTTACTTATATGTGTAATTCATGCAGAATAACACCTTGGTTTACCTTCAATATTCAATGTTTTCATACAGAAACATAATGAACAATATTTGAAAGCAAAATAAGAGGAGATTTGTAAGATAAAGCAGATTTTTGAAAATAAACTTGGGATGACTGCTTTCTCCCTTTAAATGATAACCGCCTGACGCAAACTTTTGAAAAACAAAATACAGAGGGCAGTAAAAAATTGATTTTGACATGCATACAGGCTTTCGTGTCCTTGTGACTAAGAAATTTCATCAAGAAAGTACTTCGCCCTATCAAATGATCCTGTACTCATGAACAAACACAAGTTTCGACAAAATCCACAAGAGCACCGACAGTATTTTTTATAAATTGCCAAATTACACTCTTCAAAGCCTTTAATTCACCAACAATTTCACATCATGCATAGTGGAACATTTTTACTTTCAACTTCAACATTAAGGTGGAAAGAAAAGTATCTAAACACGACTAAGAAGCTGAAATAATTTCTGGATTCAAACCGTCAAATGGCGCCGCGATTTATTGATATAGTCAAAGCCTGTCGATTGGCTGTATTTGTACGCGCTTGTCAACTCCAACGAACATGATCAGTTATTTCACATGTATACCGTTTCACTTAGCCGTGTTTTGACATATAATCCTTCTAGGATCAATGCCGTGTCATCCAGCCTATTTCGCCTTGCTCTTCCGCGCAATATCTTTAAAAGCGCATCTCTATTCGCTTTGCAACAAGTATGGATTCGCAAAGACAAATCTTACGCTTCACCGAGCGTGGCAATATTACTGGCAAACACTAAAACCGTTTAAACGCGAGAAACTGATCAAAGAGGAACGAAGAGTGATGTCCTCAAGCGTGAAAGATTTCTTTTAACCAAACAAGAATTTTTGTAATATCAGTGATGATTTTCCATTGTAGAACAAAAATCATTAGCCATTATCTTCAAAGGGTGCCCGCTAAAGCATTTAAGTTGACGAGGTTTTCTCAGGAGATGCAAGCAAAGCATCCCTCTCGGGAGTAACTTAAAAGCAGAGTGATTAACCAGGCATAAGAGGAGGCTCAGTTTCAAACTCGCAGGTAGGCAATGTTGGGGCTCTGTTTACCTTGCTCATGATCAGTATACATGTGCCAGTCCGCGGTATTCACGCGATTGAAATTAGTATGGATATATGGCGAACTTAAGTGAAGGTGCCATAGGATGTCGGTTTCATAGGTTTTAAATTCATATATTGAGAATGTCTTTATGGAATTAATTTTACAGGTTTGATCTTCAGTTACAGATTATTACGGATGAGTTGCTTACCAGCAGACCGGTCCTTTGATTTAAGATGGCGAAGATGTTGAGTGTTATGGGGATCAGCGGTCCATTTGCTTAAAAACCTTAAAAGTATCCCACATCTATGACGAATTTTTGTCTTGAACTGTGTCTGATTGGACTGACTGAAAAAAGAAAGAGGGGTCTCTCTTAAAATGAGACAATTTGAGGCTCAAGGCCATGGGCGGCAACAGGTGGTGGACGGAGGGATACTTGTCCCCACACTTTGAGAGAAGAATGGGGTTGTCCAGCACACTTTTTCCAGAACCCAAAGAAAAAAAGTAGTCACATGTTTAATTCCTTAGCTTGTATTATAGTTGGTTCGATGCTCAAAAACTGTGGAAACAGCTGTTTAATTGATTAAAATTGTCGGAAAATGCCTCAGATTACCCCACAAATTATGTGGCCTCCAAATTTTCCCAGTGACATAAAGTGAGCTATGGACCTTTCACTTTCAAGGTTTTGCTTCTCGTACTAGATAAGGTTATGGTCAAAGTCATGTACCGCCATTTTTGAGAAGCTGTCGAATCTCATTCTCAATGTTATCGTTTGTCATCCGAGTTGGGTTCTTCAAATGAAATGGACCATGGCCCAGGCATTACTGTCGTAAGTATATTTCGAATGTGACGAAAACGGTTTAAAGGATTAAAACCATGGAACCGATCTTTATTGTCCTGGCAGTGGTTTCAAAAGAGAGGGTCATCTGGTCACTTTACTCTGAAGGTCATAAAATGTCATACTAAAATCTAAGAGTTTTACTATTGAGCTATCACAAAGTGAAGAGTGGCTTTGCAAAATTTTCAGCATAGCTCGACATGCAGGGCATTGGTTTAGAGTGGATCAAGCTTGCTTTGGATTGCATTGCATTACATTGGTCCGTTTTGCCCATTTCGTTACCTGGATCTTCCTTTCCGGAACAATCCTGTGGTTAAAACAATATGGGTTCGTTGTTATCTTCAGCTGTTCAACTGCTTCGATGTACTTACCTGCAAGTCCATACCTTTCCAGTAGAATGTGGAATAACGTATATTAGGTCAACAGTCAAAAGGTTTTGCGTGTAGCTTGTGGGCTGGAATTTCTACTTAGTATGAGGATATTTTCCTTAGTTATTGATATCTAGCCATTCCATAACTCTCTTTTGTAACCAACTCAATTGCGGCTAAGTGCAAATTCCCTTGTTAGCCAAAGTTATTATCTATTCACAAAGTCTGACAGTACTCATGCTGAGATGCACAATAAGGTAACAAATTACTTATGAAGGACGGTTATCTCTTTTTGTAAGATCACTGTATTTAATACACTATGGACTTAGAGCAAAACTCTTAAATTTGTGAAATGGATCCCGACCATTATAATAGATTAAATCTTGCCAGAACAAACCATTCTATAACCAATAACATGATTAGAGATATTATTCCACAAAAGAAAGAAACAGAAATTTGTTTTCCAAAAAGGGAAAAGAATGGAGTAACTTGGCAAAGACTTAGTGCAAAACGTGATAGAATTAATTGTGGTTTGAATTGTTATTAGATATTATGACCAGTTCTGTTCATTCGAGACGAAAAGGTTAAGCTTACGACAGAAGTAAGACTCAAAATACTAAAACCTAACGTGGTAAACCGCATCTTAATGTTGTGGCTGTTTTCGACGTATCGTCACTCCTAGTAATTCACACAAAATAGCTGCCATTTTGCATATCTCTAACCTGTAATAAGTTAAGTGTATTATGACGTTACAGGCTCACCAAATTTTCATGCGCAGTAGTAGTTATCCGTTAACACGGCCCCAAGCCCAGTCGGTACGTGTTTGATATTGCGTTTTATAAGCCCAGTCTACACGATCGTACGTTTTGTCAAAAACATCATCATACATTTTTATGACGATGCTAATGGGCAAACGTATGATTGTGTAGACTACTTTCCAACAAATTTCCAACAAAAATCCAACATGTGTGGAAGATGTTCAAACTTTTAGCTGTATGTTTCATCTTCCCACCAAGCGTTCAAACATTTGCATGACCATGTTCATAGACAAATGTATAATTGTGTAGACTGGCATGTAGATAAAAGAGGTATCAGAGTTGGTTATGCGAAAAAATTGTTGTTTACTTGTATATTTGGAAGTCACTACCTGAGACGTGGATCATGGTAAGGGGAAGGGGGTTCAAACAAACCGAGATTCACCTTTTACGCATACATTATGTTTCACACTAATGACTGTTAATAGTTTTGAAAACTGTCATTGTCCCGGTTGCGATTGTTAAAAACTTAGAATCTGGACAAATGTTGTGTAAAGGCTTCTTTTAATTTTGACCCGAGACATCCCATGCACTGAACATCTACTTTATGAAACTTCGGTGCTATTATGTGATGGTATCGATATCTCAGGGGTGTAGCCGACCTTAAGCTGTTAGAAAGGTTTATAATATAATAAGTAAATTTTGCGGTGGTAAACGTATTAAACATAATTAAAATTTCTTTAAAACTGCCATTTCTTCTTCACTCATTGTAGACGGGTGTCTTGTCTTTCAATCTTGTAAAACAGCTTTTTTGGAATTTATGACTGTTCCAAAGCCTTCAGTACCATCATTTATCCTCGCCAGCCACAATCTCTCCCCCACCATACCGACTACAGCGTTCTACCGTTAGTCAGTATTCGGCTTTAATAAAAAAAAATGGCGAAAATGTTCAAGTTATTATTGTCAGTTAAATAAGATATATTTCTTCCAGGACAGAATTCTAACTACCGGTACGCTTTTGCAAACGAACCTCGGTTTTCCAAATCATGGATGCGCCCTTGTACTTAGCCCCTTCCTTCTCACTCTGCTTCCTTGAACTCAGTTTGCCACGTAGAGGTCCAGAGAATTTATTAATTGCAGCTCTCGAATTCTATCTATTTTGCCCTTTTTCTGAAAAATAAAAGCCGCTATTTAATTATCTTTGTATACCTGATACTAACAAATAGGTCTACAAAGTATCATTGTGTGGAGAGAAAAATGTTACACAAAGAATACAACAAAAGAATACAAAGGCATATACGCCATGCACACCACTATTACGAATTTTTAGGTCTAGGAATTTTATTGCTGAATACGCAGAAATCGAGGTTTGTACTAACTACTCGGAAACTCGAAAGCGACTTGAGGTTCTTACTACTATCACAACATAAATAATGTGTAACAAACTAACCGTCTCGCTACAATTACTTTCAGGCAGAGAAGAAAACCATTCCACTTGGCTTAGTGGCTCGCTCAAGGGCTCTGCAAACATTCAAAATGGGGATTGGTGTACCATGAATTGAGTTTGTTTAAAACCAGACTAGTGAGTTTTAAGTGAGATTGACATAATCAACCTTTACTCGGCCCATTGTATCTCGTGGAGCACGAGTATCTGACAGGCCCTTCGACCAGACAGAGCAAAAGGTACGCAACCTGTCTGTCTACGTCCAAGTAGTTCAATACGACGGAACGCCTACTTGTCTGCAATGAGAATCGTTCATGTTTAAAAACAAAGCTTTTAGTTGAAGGGATACATGCACTCATTCAAACTGAAGTAAGCGATAGTTTACTCTGGGAGGATTTATCTCCCTCTTCAACCCGATGATAGGTTTGAGATGATATCAAAAGCTTCAAAGAACAAGTAGGTGTAGAGTGGATGCCATTGTCATTCAATCAGTTTGTCAAATTGTGCTTGGGTAATAGCTCCGACATTCCAGTGAGTCTGACCAAGAAAATAGTCACATATTTCGACCAAGGATTTGACAGCCGACTAGCAACTCCTTTATTTAGTGCCTCATCCTCAGTCGTCAACAAGTATAAGGGCAAAGTAAGTGACAACTGCCCCCTATATTTGCCCTTCCTACCCCTTTGTATAATATTATAATATTTGTATTTGCCCTTGTCCCTATAATTTCGACTACCTAAACCAAGAACACACTGACAGAGAAACATTTGCCTCTTAAAGGAAAAATGCAGTCCCCACCTCCTCCCACAATTTGAGTTAGTGTACCCCAGTACACTAGTTCAGAAATGGCTCAGATCAACTGATCAATAATGTGACAATATTTTGTCACTTATTTCCTAAATTGATGCAGAATAACTCCTTGGTTTACCTTTAATATTTAATGATTTTATCAGGAAACATTACAAAAATACTTGTGAGAGAAATAAGAGGAGATATGTAAGATTTAGCAAGTTTTTGAAAATAAACTTGGGGCGACTGCCTCCCCCCTTTAAGTAACTTGATAGTTGGTCTTTGCCGCTGTCGGAAAACTGGATGTTGCCATCCCAAAAGTTTTGTACTGTAACTACGTGCCTGCACATCGGTATGATGTGACGTTGAGATGAGGTTATTGAAAGCAGCAAGGCAGTATACGACATTATGTAAACTCGGCTGGTCCTTGTGAACTAGGTTTTAGCAGTCAAAAATACTGTTATGTGTCACAACGTTAAAACCACTATCATCACTGATGTTCCACAAATTGTTACTTTACGACCGATAGCAACGCGGTGCTATATTGAGATGTGCTTTCTGCTTTTCCAATACTTACTACACCACATTTCTTAACTAGAATGTTAGATACCATCTCAGGAAGTGAAACGTGGTGGTTGAACCACTGAGTTAGTATAATTTACGTTCCCTTTACAGTTGTGAAGGATTTAAACTCGCACTCTGGATCCAGTTGAAGTCTAAACACAAAAGTGATCCAGATAACACCTCTCGAAGGTCACGACCAACAGGTATGATAGGTGTCAACTACTCGATCACTGCTACATCACGGTAAGTCTCAAAAGTATGTCTGATTGGTGCCTGAGTATTCTACACCCTCTAATCTGTCCACACGCCGAATTGTTGTTCTCCTATACAATGTCGCATGGTCCAAATTTTATATTCTTTTCAGGGGCTCAGTTAGGGGCTTTCAAAAAATTTTAATTAAAGATCCCCCTAAAATTTACGGGGCTTACTTGGGGGTTTACAAGGGGTTATTTTAATTGTTCTTAGCAATGTTAGGTAGTTTTGGACCGATAATCGGAGTATTTGATTACATCAACATGAGTATAAGCAAACTTTGTGTGTGAAAACTGATTTATACTCTAAGAAGTAATATTCAACTGACTTGTACATTGTATCCAAAAAGTTGAAAGTTTCGTGGTTGACTTAATTCACTCTCTTCAACGTCTTTCTGGGGTCACGTGGTATTGGTTGCTGTGGGGACTGCCCTCTGCTCCGACGCCTCTTTGTTCCGGCGTCTCTATGTCCCGACAAGTCTATATGAGGTCATTGCTAGGATAAGGGTTCTTAGGTTAGAACATAACAATTATCCTAACACTGACCTCAATGTAAGCTTGTTGGAATATAGAGAGGTCGGAACAAAGAGATATCGGAATAGAGGCATAATCGGTATAAGAGCAAATTGCCTGTTCCCGTTCTAATATCACTTCCCTGTTTTGAGCCTGCACAGTGTCCAAACTTATGTGAGTGTACCACTCAGAGATGTCAATAAGTCTCCATCTCTAAGTCCCAAGTCAAGTTGCAAGTCAGGGATGTCAAGTCTCAAGTCAAGTCCCAAGTCTTTATGAGCAAGTCTGAAGTCAAGTCTCAAGTCTCTACATTTTTATTAATACAATGAATAATATGTTAGGCCCAGCTAGGTCTCATTTTATCTTCGGATGTAGCAAGAGTTGGCTTCCTCGGTGAGCTTGTGATGCTTCTCGAACATGTGAAGGAGACTACACTTAAGCACTATAATCCATTACTCTACTTGACTCTCTAGATGCAAATGCTGACCTATGCGGAGCCTGAGCACAATGGCAGTAGGTTCCATTTTTGACATCTTTGATACCCGGCCACTAGTTGACCCCCTGACTGTCTGGTTGCAAGTAAAATGCTCTGACCACTTGACTATATGCTGCATAATCTACAGTTCTACACCCACGCACAATTATTCATGAATGCCCAGATTCCTTCCGTCCGCAAAATATTTAATGGACAGATGCTATCTTAGGTAACGTCAGTACCTAAGTACCTTGGAAACATAAATTTATTTTTATAGTTGATCGTGAACACAATGAACCTGTCATAACTACCTGTATGTAGCTGGTCTGTACAGGTACTAGGCACTAGGCAAACTACTCCATACTAGTAACATGCAAATTACAACAAACCGATTAATGTGTCTTCTCAAGTTTAATCGTGGTGTAAATGTGCACTTTCACTTTGCCTTTCTAGTAATAACCTGTGGCTGTACTCAGATCTGTTATAACAGTGAGCTAGAAAATAATGATCATTGATCTTGTAAAATGTCATATGAAAAGTGAAAAAATAAAAAAAAAATTCAAATTTCTCAGGAGGGGAGAAAATATTTCCCAGCAATACAGATTTCTCAAATATTTGCTAAATTTCCCTCCTGGAACGGTGCACTTCATAGTACAGTGTCAGGCAAAGTATAGGCAAAGTCAGAAAGAAGTGCAAGTTGCAAACAATCGTGTACAGTCTGACAGTATTACGTGCGAATGTATCGGCGCGACGAAATTGTGTTGTGTATGAAAATGATCGTTCCGGTCTTGACAACACTCGTAATTTCTTGAGTCAGCAAGTTGCTCATAAAATATCAAGTCTTTTGGGGCAAGTCGCAAGTCTTAACTAACTTTTTGGGCAAGTCTCAAGTCTTTTCAACTTAAGTCTCAAGTAAGTCGCAAGTCCCCCCAAAACGGAACTCGAGTCCAAGTCCCACACTCGAGTCCTCAACTCTGGTACCACTGGTTGAAAAAGAAGGATAAAGGAAGAAATTAGGGTCACATTTGTCAAATGACTTTATAAATTCTTAGTTGACTCAGATGCTGCCCTGCGAATTAACGTTATCTTTTTTGAACTGTATGTAGCTCGTGCGTGCCCATAAGGCTACGGGCGTGCGAAACAAACATGGGTTGGCGAAGGTCCAGTATCCGGAAGTGGGCCTATAGACAATACGTTTGCTTTCAAGAATCTAAGTAACACGTCATAAATTGATAAATACGAAAAATATGGTGTTCTTGCAAATTGGCATGGCTTTGGTAACCGGCAACCCGGAAAATTCGCACCTGGATGACTCCCCGGGCTGCCTATTCTAGCGTGTGGTCAAGTGTCACGGTAAATGTGAGGTAGTCTGAACTGCTTCACCTTTGGAGAGGACTTGAAACCGGCATGTGCCCTCACGATCCAGTCGGGGTAATCTTGAAGGATGTGGCGTAGCTCGTGGGGATGGAGGCCCGATGGCTCACCCTTATCCAACCCCAAGTTAAGTTTGAGTATCTTTGTGAATGTATTGGAATGCTTTGGTTTTAAATGCAGTAGATTGCAGGATTGACCCGATGCATGGGCGTCCGCTAAAAAAAATTCAGGGAGGGGCAAAACTTCTAATTAATCAAATTAGGGTAAATTTTTTACTCCCCAAAAAGAGCTTAATTGCTAAATGTTGGCGCCTCATACAGGGGTGTAGCCATGAATTTGCCACGGGTGGGGCGAAACCTGTAGGCTAACCACCTAAGCGTAGCCCCAAGAAAAATTTTGGCCAAAATGCCTCCCATAAAGCTGGAAATGGCACTTCCCAGGCCTTGTGAGTTGCATCTAATCATTTTCTATTTTGAAATCCCATTTTCTGGAAATTTTCTAGGGATATCATGAAAAAACGTTGATTTTATTTTTCCTTCAAGTTTGGAATGGAAAAGTTTTACGACTATAGGCCTAGGAACCTGTTTTACCATGCATGAGTCGTATTTCTACTATTATTGAATAAATTATATTACAACTTCAAATAAAGGCTACATATAACTATTGTAGCAATATGAATGTTTCAATTTCTACAACGCTGTACCAGTCATGCGCTGTATTGAAAATGATGTTCAGTCACTCTGCCGTTATGGATATTTGCGGTTATTAGTCGTATAAAAGTGAAATCCTATCATATGTAGGCCTATTTCAAAATAATGACTTCTTCTGCAAGATACTATGATTTATACCACGTGCCAACATGACCAAAATCAGGTTCGTTACAAATTTTACTTTCAAATGACTAAGAGATGTTTATCAACTGAAACCAAGGAGCTCAGCATGAATTGCATATACTGATAGAAATAGATCTAACTAAAGTAGAACTTTAAAAGAAGACTTGCAAAATCGAAA
This sequence comes from Holothuria glaberrima, assembly GCA_009936505.3. Lineage (NCBI taxonomy): Eukaryota > Metazoa > Echinodermata > Holothuroidea > Aspidochirotida > Holothuriidae > Holothuria > Holothuria glaberrima. Next base: position 14,568 of record WURT03659592.1, read on the forward strand.
CACCTCGAGTCTCTGACTGTTTGATAGCGATCTACGCAGAAAACGGGCAGGAAGAAGCTTCGGGAACCGCATGGATAATAATCGTGATCCTTACATGAAATTAATTTATAATATTTATTCTTAGAGCTATCTGCTATTCTGAGCTATCCGAGAGCCAGACAATGGCCAGTAGAAGTAGAATAAGTTGTTTTTCTTCACGTTACAAAATTATTTCGTTACAAATTCATCAATAAAACGGTAGAATTAAGTTTGTGTTACACGACGTTATGTGACAATATATCAGCTTTGGGCCACTACTGAAATGTGATAACAAGACTTTCTGCCATTTTTGACACATAAAAAACGTGATATCAGCTGCTTCGAGGACGAACAGTCACAAAGGCTTCCACATCCGAAAAAAGAGATTCAACCGACCTTTATAAGCACGTTTAGTAAACTTCAAAAAACCCGACAAAGCGATGAAACAAGTTTCATTAACAAGATACGTAACATACATTACCGGTTTGCTTACTAATAATTTATCCTATTAATGCTGATGCAAGTGTCACGGTCGGTGCAATGGCAAAGCATCGTGGTACATGTCCAAAGCCCTTTCAATGATTCTTTCGGACCCTGTCACAATAAATTGAATTGTTCCTGTCTTCCTTAATACCTGAATTTTTCTAATCTGTACAGATAAAGAAAAGGATATGGAATGACTCACTACGTTTGCACTTTATGGTATACAGAACTACTATCAACTGGAGCGAAGCAGATTTTCCAGAAGTTTTAGTACCGTATATTTGCCCAACATGAGCAGATATTTTCCCCAAAATAGCACATAGCCTATTGTGCAGAATTATGTGTGTATTCGGCGGGATGGGGGTGGGGTGGGAACGATGCACTGCCCCGACGTCCCAGCCAGGGGTGTAACTCAAGGGGAGGGGGTTGGGAGGGTGTTCACCCCAACTCAGCAAAAATGTGACTCAGGCAGGGCAAAAATATATATTTCGCAGGGCAAAAGTCTTAATATTTTTTGATAGTTTGATAAGTTTCGAACTAAAATAAAATAATGGAAAAGAAGAAAACATAATTTTTATGACAATTGACTTATATGAGCTTTACATAAGTAAAGATTCTTTTTTGTGTAGGCTTAAGCCCCCCAAAATTTCGCGCGCTTTGCAATGTCACAGTTTAGATTCCCGGATTAAATCAGAGCCCAAACTAATTTCAATGTCCGACGAACAGTTCAATGACAGCTTTCTTCTTCGTGTTCTTACCTGTGAGAAAGATCTCACAGACAACATAAACATTGATACCGTCTTAAATGGTTGGTTGACAGAGAAAATGCAAATCCTAAAAAAGTAAACTTTTTCACACTGCGTAGAGGCCTATAATGAAGCAGAGGTTTCAACTTTTAAGTAAAAGTTAAAAAGACTGTTTATTTATTTAGGTATATATTATACAAAAAAACTTTTTTTACCAGTGTTAATGGATCTTGCATGCATACCATCATTGCCAAGTATAAATAAAGATTAAAGTAAAGATTAAGTATACGTAAGTATACTTGTTATACTATGTTATGAGGCTCTCGACTGTGAAATACAATGTACAGTTCTGTTCTTTGTGTGGCATGGCTGCCGAAATAGGCGCACGAGGGAGTGACTGGGGGGAAGAATGCCCCCCCCAAAAATCCTTACGTCGTAAATTCGGGTAGTAAACGACAAAATTTCGGGCACAAAATAAGTGAAATTCCGGCAGAGATAAAGTAAAAGGGAAAAGATTGCCAGAATTTTCTACTTAGTTCCCAAATTTTTTGATCGAATGCTTCGCGCGCTTGTAGTGGATTGGTGCTCTATAGGCTATTATGCATCTGAACTGCAACAAAATTCAGGCAACTTTTTGAGATTCTCAAATGGGAAGAGTCCCGTACGCCTATGGGTGCCGACAAAGTAAAATATGAATCCACAGTATTCAGTGACAGGATCAGCGTTTATTTACATTTCTTTTTACAACATGAAGTCACAGGGCACTGACTGATTTCGCAGGGCAAAAATATCTCCACCCCCAATAAATCCTATTGAGTTACGCCCTGTTCCCAGCCTCTAGCCCTTGTTAGTGCTAGTTCTATTAGGTCATTTGTGGCACATTACTGCAAGCATGCAGTGAAGTCACGATTATTTTCGTACAGTATAACCCCTACCAGAGCTTGCGATGGGCGTTTTCTTGAGAGTTTGCAATATCGGCGAGCCTACCCATGCAACAGAGTCTGATATGCAAGGGGAGGATACAGGGGGTGACTAGTCACCCCCAACTGTGGCACCCATTTTTAAAAGGACAAATTTGTAAATATAATGAGGTTAAATTATATTTTTAAAAGGAAGAAGAAAAGGAAACTTGAACAGGCGTGGATCCAGGGTTGTCCGGGGGTCTGCCCTTGGCCACCAAAAAAAATCCAACCATTTTTTCTCCATTAGGAGAAACTGAGCCAAAAGTGCCTTAAAATCTTCATTTTCACTAAAAGTTGAGGAGGTATTCATTCAACCCTACACCCCACCAGTTTGAATTATAGCTCAAGTCATGGGCCAACGAATTGTCTCCGCGAGACTGAGTAGTTTCAAAAGCTGCAGAGGTGTATAGCCAGTGTTTCCACTCTCCCCGAAATTTGGCAAATTTAGGTGCTGTTCTGGAAATTTTCTGGTAAGAGAATAATTTCGGGAATATCGGGAAATCCAGGAACTGGAAGAAGTATCACCAGCACTGGCGCACACAGGGGGATCATTGGGCCATGTCCCCCCTCACTGATGCCGATTTTTTAGTCCCTAAATATACGTAAATTTTTTAACACAAAGTTTACTTCAAAAGGTAGTATATGTGGCACCAGATTGCATGTAAGGACACCTAATTTTTCAAAAATTTTCAATTTTCACCCCTCCCCTTAGATCCCTCCCTAGGCCGGCGATCAAACAACATACTACATGGCCTCTTGAGAGAAATCCTGTGTACGCCACTGTGCACCTGATTGTATCCGTGTATCCGAGGGTAGTTTATTATCCAACATTCGGACCCCGCCCTAAAAAAAATTCCTGGATCCGCCCCTGTTGAGAGACTATATCTAGAAACTACCAAATTTCTGGAGATGTATAATACAAATGCCCAGATGAGAAAAGAGAAGTTCTGTCTGATTTCTGGGAAAAATCCGTACAACTGTTCAACTTGTGTTACTATTTCAGGCCAAGAAATATGACAAAACATTTGTCAATTATTGCACCATTTCGCATCTGAGCACACATAATTAAACAGAATTTTCCAAAGTGGAGTGGACAACCCCCCTTTACACCCTGGGCCTCCCCAGGACACAGCTCAATAGTCACCCCTTCACAAATTTCTGGATCCGCCACTGGATATGTGTAAGCAATTGTTTCAATATACCTGTTTCTAGTAGCTTATCTCCCACAACGCTGATAGAAAGAGGGATACGATGATGATAATAATCAGCACGGCAGTCTAGTACATTGCATCAGAAGCTGAAGCGTTCGTCTCTCGGTGTAAGCCTTTTACAAATTATGAAATGGCAATTAGCCTGCCTCGTGACTCTCTTCGACCTCCGTCACACGGATGAGCAGAATGAAAAAGTTCATCTTCTGCGCGGACAAATGGGGGCCAGCAGAGTGGCGAAGGAAACTTTCTGACTGCTTACAATTAATTCCAGAAATTGTACATGAAAAGTCAGTTAAAATTCTACCGAAAGGTTGATAAACTCAATGAAGTAACGGTAGGAAGGGGTGGGGGCACTGCGAATTGAAAAACCTGCCTTTAAAGTCATACCAGATGGTCCAAAAGCTTATAACTTAGATTTAACGCTTCTACGGTAAGTAGTAAACAATATCCAAACATGGCAAACAGTCACTGAGTGAATGGTTCGTACAATAAGCACTGATAGGTTGACTGAATCAATGCTTACTGCGTACGCACGCGGTTCAAAAGTTAGCTGATAAGAGACATGTTGTATGGTACGACAAGGTTATTTTAAAGAACCTACCCGTTGGTTGACTTATACTTGCATTTCTATCACTTTTCTCATACATCATTCATTTTGTCGTCATTTTTACTAGAGTACAAATTGGGAGGCATCAGACCATGCACAGTTTTTCAAAATATAATTTATTATGATGATGTGACGGTTCCCAAAGAAATCACCATATTCACATTTTCCGAATACGCTCCATGACAAAAAGGTAGCTGCTAAGATAGAGTACGCTTTGAAGTCTTGTCATTCTGTTAAACTGTTAAATGCCAAAAAATAGATGGTCCACATGTGAGATAGAAAACAACGGGTGCTTTCATTGATAAGTCTCAATACTTCTTATACTCATTTACTACTGTGTGAAATGTCATGCTATAGTATAGGCTGACAGACAGTGGTGTGCTTACGAGGAGTTGAGGCGAAAAGGGTATCATTTTCCTCCTAGGAGCATTTCTCTAAAAATTAAAAAATGCAATAAATGTTTAACTGCAAAACCGTTTGGCTATTTCGAGCGTATTAACATACATCATGTGGTAGTATGGGCCTTCTAATTGATGGCAAAACTTGCTCTCGTGTGGTTTCATCTCTATTTTATCTAAAATATGTTAATTCAGATTTAGAATGCGTTTTTCAAGTGTACTTACGTCAAGTGTATGTTGCGGTCAAATGACAAGACGTACGAGGGCCGAAAATGGGGCAGATCAAAATTGTTTCTCTGGCCGTACAGGAGGCCGTGTGCCGAATTTAGCCCGTGGGCGGCATGTTGCACACCCCTGGCGGGGAGCGTACAAAGAAAATTTTGACAAAAAAATACCCCCGAGATCACCGGAAATGGCCCTTTTCAGGCTTTGCAACGTGATACTATGACAACTGTCAGATCCTTAAATTTTTCTGTGTTCTGTTTAGAAGTTTTCTCAATAACTAACTTAACTTTTTACATGATTTCCGAATCTGCCGGGTTGATTTCACGGGTGGGGGGGGGATGTAGTGGACAGTATCCCCCCATCCAATTCCATGGGGGATATATCCCCTCATTTCTCCATGATCGCCGCCCATGCCCATGACCATCAGACCTCTCCATCATCATGGTTCCGCGTTACGATGATCAGATCTAACTTAGAATGAGCACACGTACTAGCGCTACCCATCTTTACTTCAGATGTTGATAATCGACAGACTGACAGAGATGAAACTAAGTTCAGGAGCCTTGTAAAGCTGACTGACCAGACTTTGTGATGTAGTTTTGTATTCTGATACCTCAAAGTAATCCTCAAGGAGTGCCGGAAGAGCTAGTATACTGAGGGCCGAAAACAGGCGCTCACATAAGGAACGCCGTTTTTTACTCAGGTGGGTTTAGAAACATTACTGTAAAGGTAAAATCTTTGTAGAAGAAGGGTTCCTCTTAACATAATGACAAAGTAGGATTCATATCCATTTTCTTATCAAATTCGACAAATATATTCAACATTAAGACAGGGAAAGCGAGCACAATCATCATAAAAATAGCCAGGGACATACCCCCAAAATGTTTCAAATGCGGTATACTTATCATTTCAAGGTGAAGCAACGCCACAGCAGATGAATAATTTCATTTTGACAAAAATCTCAACGACTTTGCTGTAAATTCAAGGAAACACAAGAAATCAGGGAGTTTTCTGAAAACCTCATATAACTTTATAGACCAACGAGAAAGTCAAATTAATTGAAATACTTTCGTACAGAGGAAGAAGATAAAATGTACTTTTCAAAATTTTGAATACTTCATCGGCTTTATCAGCTCTCACCTGAAATTGATATAAAAACAAAAAGCTTTGTCCGGGAATGACGAAGCTTCAAACTCTGCGCAATAAAACGCAGCACAGAAGTGAGACGAGTATTTATTTAAGGAACTATTATCACATATTTCGCCACGAATAAAAAACACAAACGACTGTGTTCTTACATGATCAGTTCGTGTTCATTAACACGTGAAGTGCAATTCTCCTTTCTAGATTCGCCTTCTTTTTGCTCTTTTCTACACGTTAATGAGACGTTCATACTGTTACGCTTCTTACTAGCTGCTCCTCCGATCATCGCTCGATTTCTCGCGTATTTTGACAGCAATCTCGTTTGCTGGATGCGCGTGTTGTGATAGCTGGCGGAATTTATCGTCAATTCTGTACCTCACCAACGGCCTGTGGTGAGACCGGGTGCAGTGAAGCTTCGACAAACGTTGAAGATCCATGTCGATAATTCTGCAAAAAAGAGCTATAATCATTGAATTACCGCTCGTATCACCAATTTGCCAGAAACTCCCCGCGGTCGGTTTAGTCATCTGCGTTGCTATAGGTAGGCAGTTAAGATACTCGAGTGGCTGCTTGGTGTCAGGCTATCGTGTGTTTAACATGTGGACATTCTTTTGTGCCATGCGTCCCAAAAGTTGAAGTTGCGTACTAACATGCAGAGGGCATGAAGAGAATATTCTGAAAACCTATACTTTAATGACCTTTAACCATTTTACGTCAATTTTTAAGAAACAGATCTGTCTCATTTTCGTATACCACGTTCGGCAGACTTTGAAATATTTGAAACACATGATGAAAAGTTATTATTACCTATCTATTGTTATTCTCCTATAAAGTGACGCAAAAACTGGCCACGTGATATTACCCGTCTCGATTCATATATGTCATAGGAGCGCCGAATCTCTTCACTCTGGAGTCAATCCATTCTTGTGGAAGAGCCACTCGTTGGTGAATTCAACTTTGTAGATTTTCTCCTCGAAAATCGTACCAATCGAAATACAGCAGGTTCTCCAACTGTCATAAATATAAGGACCAGACGATTTCTAATAATTGCCTTGAAAACAGTTTCCAAAAATTTAATGATTTGCGGATCAATGAATAAATGGATTCGCTAATATTTATCGGTTCGTCACTACTCGTGTGTGATATCTTAGATCAATCTTGGTCATCATCTCATTCTTGCGCTAGTATATTAGTCATCATAAATAGATTTGTGTTTGTTCTTTTTTTCATTCTACAAGGTCTTTTTTGCCATTTAGATGTAAGATAAGGGCGTAACACCTCGTGTCCTTTATCAGATTTGGGTTAGAGAATAAAACTGTCGTCTAAGCAACCTTTTCTGATCTTCAAGAAGCTTTCTGTTTCTTTATCAGTGCAATACATCTTGAACTTATGAATGTATACGGTATAATAATTTGGCATCTGAGTGAGGAGAGAGTAAGCTATACTTTTCCCTTTATCAAGATGTGCCTATACTCTGCTTATTCTCTTCTTTACAATGCTATTGCTGGAACTTTTTGGAGGTTAAAGAGAAAAAGCAAAAGCGCGTTTAGCGTTCGTTTCCTTTCTGTGTCTGTTGTAGAAGCAAACGTAGCTCATAAGCAAGGATAGCGATTTGTTCTCGATATTTTTTTTTTTGGGGGGGGGGGGATATGACCCCATTTTGAAATAATTTAGTGTGTGAAAAATCAAAGCCAATGGGCAATTTCGCAAATATTGAGGGTATGTCCCCCTGTCCCCCGGGATCGACTGCCCATGCTCATAAGAGTACCTAAATTATCCAATGGAGCTATTCCTATTTCATCTGGACAGATGATATATGCATCGAAGAGTTTAAATTCGAAACGTTTTCGAAGGATAAAGGTCATGGAAATAAATAAGCCCGTGAGTTGCCGTAAAGTTTCGAAAATTCGTTTCATTTTCTTTACCATGCTAGACATGGGTGTAGCGAGGAGAAACTAGATCAGTAACACTCGCACTCCACTATTCAAATCAAATTATCGAGACGTCTTCCTCCAACTTGAAAAAGGTTAAAACTAGGAAATTTGTTCTTTAGCTTGATCCTCCTCCCTCCTTCCTCCAGAGATCCTGGAGGAAAACGGTCCCTTTACTCCTTACAGACTTAAAGGGCAAATCTGGTCATCCTAGACAGTATCAATTCTCCCACCTAAGTTACTTTTAACTCCTTCTAAAACTGTATACAGCTCTTCTATTTTCAGACCTACTATGTTATGGTGATGAGCATACAAGGCTACAATATATAGGCCTAATCCAAACACAATCTCTGCATTGTGTGGAATGTGAACTACTCTGTATCTTTTGATTTTCAAACTTTATTGTCAATCAAAGAGCAATCAAAAACTGAGAATTTTGATATCCAATATCAAAAATGTTCTTTGGGGTGATGCGTGACTGTCTTTAAGCAAACAGCTTAATACTGGGAGTAACCCTCAGGCTCTTATGCGACTGGCTCTTTGATGATTTTTACTGGAGTGGTGGTTTCGGGAGTGGGAAAAACATGGTAGATACCTTGAGTGGTTATCTCCTGAACACTAGTCGAGAAGAAAAGGTAATTTTTTTCAATGATCTTGATCCACGATGACTTGCACAAAGATGTTAGATGGGTCTCAGAGAGATTTCGTAATCTAGAAGATCTTCACAATGTTACAGGGCACGGTGAACACTGTTGGCACCTTGCCTAATGTATACATAGTGATAACATGTATAAGCGCATGAGAAGACCTTTCAAACGGGGTGGGGGTCGATAGAAGGTCCTTGCACGATACTTTGGCAGTCAATCATGACATGAATGTTGCCCTTAAAACAAGATTTTTGCTCTGAAATCAACATTTTTTACGTCCCGGAGACCATCCCCGTGAGGAATCTTATTTAAACATGGATTGTCGAACTGTGTGTAGAAAATAAGCACCGAAGGACTATCGCGGAATTGTTATAAAGGAATGGTAACATGCATCGAAAGCGACCATTGCTTTTTAACGACCTACGAAAAGGATTATAATAACCATTAAGTCGGGCGTCCGTAATGACTGCAGGGGCCCTTCGACAACCCACTTGAGAAAGACAAATGTTGCGCCCTTACAAGTATAAGGGTTCCTAGATTTGATTACAGCTCCTGTAGTTGAGTGTTGTTTTGCTTTTGATGATCGCGGCGTTCGGTGAGGGTGTCAAGAAAAGAATCGATCCTGCTGGGGTATTTTTGTCACCTCTTAAAATTACGGTGGAAGGCGCGGAATGCATCATTGTCATAAGTAAACAAAAAACAAACAATCGACAAAATTAAAGAAGCCGACAGTAGAAGCAGTTACTCTTACCGAACGCATTCATTGATTGTTACTTCCATACGAGCGCAGAAGATGACAAATTGAGAGGCTGAAATCAATTGCTTATGTACAACGGGTGTTCGACGTTAATCGATAGGTTGTATTCAAATGAACCAACAGTATATATTGAGAACGCTTACACACGGTATCTGTGACACTTTATACATAGTAATCTATATACAATAAATCAAGAAAGTCAACCGCTAACTTTCCATCTGCCTGTCTGCCAATGAGATGTACCTTACTTCTTAATCGTGAAGAAATGACAATATCATTGCGTATATGTATGAAACGATATCATTAATAGAAATGATAAGTTTTACACTGTAAAAAAATGTCTGTAAACTGTTGTAGAATAACAGAACAAAAATAAAGAAATACAAAGAGGAGACAGATACGGTGCCGTCAATTTTTGCAACATATTGACAGTGCTTTCTCTGTTATCTTTATGTATTTCTTTATATTTTTTTTTTGTTCTGTAAATCTACAGAATTTTTACAGTGTGTATTAAATGTTCCTTTCCAGTTGATAGAGAATGTGTGTGTTTTATCTAGTCACAGAGGTTCACAAAATTTTAAGATAAACAACGTTGATACGTCATTTTAATGAAACATTACTCTTGACTTCACATGATATATCATATAACGCATTAATGTTGCTTTGACCCATTTTTAAGTCTACATACACCTATATCTACTGACATTGCATTGTGCGCGTATGACGGACCTGGTGCGTCGAATGCACTTTTTTCTTTGCGTATATTACGCAAATGCGTTTTTCTTTAAAGGGCTAACCAACTTTGTGTTATCTACGGTATTCGTACCTTTATATATTACGTGTGCATCTGTATGACATAGTTTGCATCACGATTGCTTGAATGCGTTACAATTATGGAAATGGCATCTCTGTGGCATATATTGCAATTCTGCAAAATAATATCAATGTACCGTATAACCCAGATCTCAACACAGAAGGATCTTCAACAAAAAAGCTGACATCCCTGTGAAGAATGTACGAAGCTTTAAACAACCAATGCTTCAAATTATTCTTGTAACTTTCCATCAAATTTCATATTCTGCATCTTGGGGATAGGCTCGTAGTCAAACAAGATACTGATCGGGAGGGCGAGATGGCTGGGGGTGAAATATTTTTTCAGGGGGGGGGGGCTTGTAAAAAGTTGTAGTAAAGGCAACGGCAATTTGAAATTTGCTAAGGGGCACAAAATTTTCTAGGTGGTGTGCCCCCGGCTTCTTTTGGCTACGGGCTTACGTGGGAGTTCCTCCTCCCTACCCCATCCCTTCTTCTCCATCAGAAATGAAGTGTCAAAGATGTCAAGGGCTAGATGATTGGCTGCTAACCATCAGCAAATTTGCATAAGATTTGTAATTGATAGAGTGTGGAACTGACGTGAACTTGAAGGCAATAGGCAGTCGCCCCAAAATTTGCTTTAAAAAATCAGCAAACTCTTCTAAATCTCCTTTTATTGCATTACAAGCATTACAAGCCCCTACGAAGACGTTTTGGACATAACTATTACAAACAATATAGGTAAAGCAAGGAGAATTTTCCTTGAATTTCACAATGCTCTCACAAAAAACATTGTCAAATGATGATCAAAATAGGCCATTCATGAACTAGAGTGACGGGGCATACTAACTCTGATTGGGATGACTGCATTTTCCCTCTTTAATATAGGCCTATCTGTATCAGTACTTTGTGGAAAACGTTGATGGCACCAACGAATTAAAGCTTTAACAAAATGGTTTCCTTCATACATCAGATATGCAGATAATCTAATGACTTTTGATTATTTCCCAGCATTTTCTGACAATTTAACTATGACGTCAGCATGTGTAAGTATTACAGGATATGTGTAATATCCCAAGCTTATGTCTTGTAATACCATTTCTGCCTATTCAAATTTTAGCTTAAACTTTGTTTTAGATGGAAAAGGTCTCATTTATTCATGTGTTCACTTCAAAAGAAGTAATATCTTAACATATTTTTGACGTTTCCATTCTTCATAATATATAATCTACATTATAGTAACTCGTGTGTAATGAAAACTTTTCCATTCACGATGGTTACTTCACTCTATCAGTTATAAACATATACTGCGCTTAACATTCATATCTAAATTAATTTGGCAAAAAGCACTGAAATAGTTATCTAAGCTGTACAAATGAAAAAAACTGATCAGAGGAAAGGCAAGAATGACATAAATTGTTTTATTTTTTGAATGGACTGAATACTTTTATCCTTTATGTCTGTTCAACATCCACGGGTGGAACATCTGCCATTATACTGTCTACGTATAGGAACACTATCCGCTAGACTTGCTAACACACTAACAATAGTCAAAACAACATTAATTTAGGCACGAAGCATCATTTTGACTAGCACTAGTCAAAATGATGCCCATGCGACTTATTAACGCTGCTGTGAACAATTTAATCTTAGAGGTTGATCTTTGCAATTAACGCTATACACGGGTTCACCTCCCTATTCACACATATACGTTGACGGCAGACAAACAAGGCCGACCATTTTGGAATGCGTTATACTCATTTTTTCTTTCTTTCCCATAATTTCTCTAAGCCTAGCGTTATAAGAACAGTTTTAGAGATAGAAAAATGAAAAATGCTTCTTCCTTCCTTACAAGGTTCAATAAATCGAACTCCTCCTAAGTAACTCATTTTTAACCGTTTTTGTCTCGAACAGTACCACTATATGGCATAACTGGCCCACCAAACATAATTAATAGAAGCATTCTTAATTAATTATTGTAAAACAGGAATGACGCCGTTTCACAAATGACACTCGGGGAACATGGTTTTGAGGACCTCCATGGTCATATGTAGCCTTGCTTGAAGAGAATTAATTGATGATGATATGTACATCCCCAGATTTTGATAAGAAAAATCAAAATAGGAGATATGGTAGGCCCCCTTTTGCTCTCTCCTATGTGCATAACCTGCTATTGAAAATATTTTGAAACTTTGCGTATACTAAAATAATTTAATTCATTTAGTCTAAACAAACTATAACGGCAATTAAATGATGAGTCAAACACACGTCGACTCCACTCCATTGGAGCTCGACGATTGGAGGACGAAAGACGCAAAACTTTGAACGAAAATAACTTTAACAACTGCAGGATTCTATAAACGTCAACGAGTCTGATGGCTGGAGACTAGTGGGGGTGGGGGAGGTAGGGGCGGGGAAGGTGATGTCACCGCTTCGATAGATCTCGGACTTATAGGTGGGCTGTCTCTCCTGAGAGCGTAAGATTCACCAGAGACGGGTAACTTTGTGGCTCCTTCCGGTATCGGTGAGTCTCGATCGAACTCATCTGGGGAGGAAGCCCCTAGTCTTGAATTAGATGCTTGGTGACCGTTGTTCTGAATTCTGTTGAGAGATAAAAGAAAGAAATTGGAATGTGGTGTTAGAAGTGTTGTTTAAAATTGAAAATTAAATTCAAAAAGTGTATTAAGAGATATGATGAATTTATTAAGTTAAAGAGTGTTCTGCTTCTGCTACATTCGTATGCATCGTTTTTTAACCTTATGCAGAACGATGTCCTTACGAAACAAAACGAGTCAGCATTCCACCTACTACCACGAAACAACATTTTACAACCCACGCAGTTATAAGTAAATATGTATTCCTGGTCTCTAATGCTCTCAACTTTTACAAAAGTTTGACAGAAACGCACATTGGGTGCAGGTTGTGCAGCAAAGGCAGCAAAAGTTACCACTTAGCTCTCATTGGTTCTGTGAAGTACACATGGTTAATGACTAGAGGAGCTTGTTGCTAGGGCTAAAAGAAGGTAGAACAGGCTTGCCTACGTAGCAGGCTGTAGGGCATATACCTTCTTCAGGCGCCTTTGGAAAGCACTTAGGAGGGGCTGAGTAAACAGAGTCCGCTTAGCGGTGTAAGGACAAGAGGGCTGTGTTCATCTACAAACTAATATTTAAATATATGGAGCCCCTTCTACAGAGTTTACTTGCGATCGTTGGGATGACTAGAGTGCGCCTTTAACCCTAAACTTTTCACTCCAGTGACAGCTGGCTGGAAGCACAGAACAAGTTCCCCTAGAGTATACGACGGAAAGATAGCTAGGCTAATGTCATATTGAAACGTCATTATCACGAGTATAAAGTGTCAACGGAAATTATGTTTTGTTCCTTCCGTTGTCAATTTAGCGATTCGGTGCAAGACACCTCCGAACAATAGATGTTCGACAATACCGCATCATAAATACAACACCTTTGGCTCTCGTCGCTATTATTACGAGGACGTCGACCCCAGGCGATGTTGGAAGCCCTGGGCTCCGAAACGATAGAAATCCTAATCCGTACAATAAACAGGAAATTTTTCTAGTCGATTCTAGTCGAGTATATTCCGATTAAGGGGAACGGTGAGTGCTAGTCAAACAAAAAGTGGTCCTGTGAAAGGACCGGTGGGAGAATGAATCTGCTATTGTCAGTGCGTATCAACGGGCGAGAACTCAGGTGTGAGTGGCTGTTTGTTGACCAAGAATTTGACCGTGTTGACACAGGTTTTGTTAAAGCACACCACATGTATTGTTACTCTTGTTACCGCTATTGTTACTCACATTAACTGCCACTTACAGAAGTCGGATGTTTTTATAGAGTTCTTACTTAAAGAATCATGTGTTTTGGTCGTTCGATAAGATCATTCAGATTTGTTGGTTTTAATTCTCAAATGGAAAACCTGCTCCCAAAGATTTAAACCCACATAAAGTAACCACAGAATTCGAAGTCTTTCCCCTTCAGGAAAGGTGTTAATGAGAAAACATACACTGAAAAGGCCTATTAGTAATCATGATTATCACCTCTGCATCAATTAGTCACGAGTGTTTGCAAGATTCTGACATGGCTTCAACCTTTATTGTATCCAACACTTCCAGCACTTTTAAAATACCACTTGCCTAGACTAACTTACCACCACCTGACAAATCTCGTGGTATTTGCCCATCGCAACCAATCAGCCTTCTAAAAGTACAACTCACACGCTCGCTTTTGACTTTCAAACCGACTATCAAGTGTTTCTCGCCACGGCGTCACGGGTGCTTAAATTGAATTCAATAGGGGATGACGGACAGATAAGCAAGCAAACTTGTTGTCCGTTTTGTTTCATTTGTGTGTTGACGTATACCTTAACTTCGATAATATTTGAAGTATTCTTTTGTCGATTGACGACGGTAAGATTTGCTTGATTTCATGTCTTAACCAATGAAAAGAGGCGGATATTAAATGCAGCAAAAAACAATTTATACTAGCGTACTGAAGGGTTACTTTCTGACGCGACGATTAAGGTGGAGATATCACTTACAAAATGCGGTTGAGGTATATTTCAATGGAAAATGTCGCAGCACTATTTGATAGAAACGCCAGGGAACATTGAGGAGATATTTAGCACTGACTTTCAGGCCCACAAGAGAACGATCTTAGCCCCCGAATACTGGTCGCAATAAGAAGTAATTTCCCTAAACATAGTTAACGTTAAAAACGACCAGTCGTTAAATTTTTCTAACTTCAATTGATAAAGAGCAGATTTCACTGGTGAACTGTGGTAGTAGCCTAGCAACATAACACAGACTAACATTAGTGGCATTTATATTTTGAGAGACAAGGGCAACTCCAATAGACTATGCGTGAATACTAATTCAAACATCAATAAAGATTTAAAAAAGGTGCATCAATTTACAGTCAGCAATACGATAAAACAGTGACAATGTTGGAGTGTAATATTTTGTTTCTCTTCATTCTTCTCACCGAGAACGAACAAAAGAAACAAATACACCTCGACAATTTCGCAGTATGAGACTGTGAAGTGAATTAAACCTAGGGACTTCCAACTTGGTCAATTAAACGCAGTTGTGTGCATCATTTTGTGCTAGACAACGTTATCATCCAGTCACCGAAATTATCAATGCTACAGAAAGTTATTCATGAGATCTCACACACAAAATTGATCTAAGAGCTTGAAACGCCCTGGGGTAAGGTTTCATTCCAACCAGAGAGTTGACAACTCGTTCCTACCAGGGAGTTGCAGCAGACTCAGTTCCAGTGAAAACTTTCGGAATTCTGCAATGATTGTTCACATAAGGGATGCAGACCGATGAAACATTTTCTCTCTCTTTTACTTAGACATTTTCGTTTGCGACGTTATACAGCGAATAGTTGCGTCAGAAACAAATAATATTCAATTATGGGGATATTGAACCGAATTCTGAGTGGTTAACGTAAAGTGATTTGTTGGAAAATGTCTTTGTAGTTTACTACACCGGACCATAAAGAACCAATATTCTTTAAAACATTTTTCGTAATACAGGTTTTGCTTAGAGAGTCTTCCAAATGCGGACGGTGTACATACCTATACTGCATGCAGCTCAACTTTTAAAATGTATATTTTAGGAATAAAATGCAAAGAACATTTCAAAGCTTTTCTTGGTCTCTTGAAACATTAAAAATTCGTATGCAAATTGTCCCGTAAAAATGATTTTAAGCCTACAAACCATATTTGTTATATTAAGGTGTTGGCCTCCCTGACGAAATTAGCACTGGAATATTTTTCACCAAAATTCATACAATTAATATCGATACGTAATAAATTATACTTAAATTTCCTTGACGAAAAATGAAAGAAAATAACAAGGGGAGAGTACTGTAGTCCCATTTTGGTTGGTCTGAATAACGACCGGGATAATATAACAAGCTTCAGGAGTGCCTCTTCGGTGACAGCGCTGACTTCTACGGCAGGCGCCTTAGGTTATTCTAGTCAAAGTGATCTTTACAAAGCTACACATGTTCAAAAAGCACGTATGTTTTCTACACTCAAAGATAGTATGTTACCATTTTCTTAATTTCTTAGTGACAATTTATCTAAAACGATTAATTTTGGAAAAACAAAAATTACAGAGAGTTTATTTTTTCTTATCAGGATTATTTCATGCACAAGGATAGTTTTCTTGTTTTTATTTTGGCATTATTAATTTCACAATAAAGACTATTTTGTGTCGTAGAGTATAAAATAAACCCAGGGTATAAACTTCGTCCTAGTTTCTTGCGGTAATATGAAAGATATTACAGCACTCAGAATAATTACTTAACACAACGGGACACACGATATTATATCATTTACAAAACACAAAGGTATACGGATGCTGGCTGATGATGGGAATTGTTCCATGTAAATATGGGATAAATATGTATTTAATCTTTTTCTCTTTATTTTTAGTCAGGAACCGTCAACTACCCAAGGACACGCTATAATATCTGAAACATTAAAAACAAGAAGTCTGCGAGCTCAGTGGAAAATAAATGCGTTAATGGCTTTCAAGTGATGTATTAGCAAATCGTTTCTTTGAAATGCTAAAAGATTATTTCATCGTGTGATGTCGGGATGCTTTTGTCTCCGAAAGGCGTTAAAAACATCAATAAGGTAAATGGATCCGACAGAAAAAACTAGCTGCTTTGAAATGGTAAATGGCAAATGTTAAAAAGAAAACCAAACCGCTCGATTGCATATCATTACAGTAATGAGAATGTGCAGCCATGTGATTTTAAGAAAAATTTTAATTATTTTGACTACGGTAAACACCTTTATTCTTTTGAACTTTTAATATTTCTCACCAGCGGTCTTAAGATGTAGACAGCAAATGGGTGTGTTTCTGGGTTATTGCCTGTCCCTGATCCGAACACTTAGACTAAGTTAGTTGTTTTTTAAGTAAAAAAATAAAACATCAAAAACACAGCAGAACCTAATGTTCAAGAAAAGAAACTGTTTGAAACTTTTGATATGAGTGCTTGTAATTTTTCTTCCTTTTTGTGGCAAACAAAATACACGATATAAAATTTACGGGATACATGTAGAAAAAACTCTGTTAATTTTCCTAATAGCACCCACTTGTTTAAGTCATTGTTGACTTATAATCCTTTATAGACAACGTTCACAAAATCCATAAAACATCCGTAAATTTATCAGAGGCATGTCCTCTATGCCTTCTTTGATGTCTAGCTTTTTGGAGATGTTAACAATTAACACAGGTCTTAACTTTTTAAGGACAAAGTTTCACGAGGTAGAAACTATTTCCCGACTTCCCAATTTTATTATTTGATTAACAACAAAAGTTACTTCATATTTCAAAATTACACAAACGTTCTAGTTAAGAGCATGTTTTGGCTCCACAGGTTGATACTCTTATAAAATCTCAACAACAACCAACAAGTAACCACAGACGGTAACTAAGGTATTATTTTTTTTTTAAATTCAAAGGGTAATTTACCAAAAATATCGGAATACATCATAGTGTTCTACAATTTAAAAATCTTAAACTTTGTACCCTTTTCCCTTTAAAAATAAATATCAGATCACCTGCCAGTGAAATTTAAGTACATTCGTTTGATGATATCAAAAAAATTAAGTTGTATTACTGGAGATATAAAATAAATGTGTGTGGTTATTTTGAATTTATTGTTTTCAGTAGGTTTTTTCTGTTTTAATTTTCATTTTTTGCATTATAACCATAACATAATGATGCAATACCATACAAAAGTGAAAAATGCAATAGAAAAACTAAACATTTTAACTTTTCACAAAAAAATGTTCCCCTGTTTAAGCGGAGCTAGTTTTTCTATGGTCAAAATTGTTGGAGCTTTTCTATTTTAAGGTTTAAATATTTAATTTGAGAACATTTTTAGGCAACCCAGGGCTTTCATTTTCACATTTTGAAAATTTCAAGATATAAATTAGAGTGACAACATGGTCTATTTACCTGTTTTTTGCCGCTGCCGCTCGATCTCTCTGTCTCCTGTTTTTGAACCAGTTTCCAACCTGAGTGGGGGTAAGCCCTGTTGCATTCGCTAGTTCCCGTTTCTTGGTAGGGTTTGGGTAAGGGTCCTGAAGATACCATTCTCTCAGTAAACTTCTCGTCCTCTCCTTGAAACAGTGGGTTTTCTGTTCGCCATCCCAAATTGTTCTGGGAAGGGGGAACTTCTTCCTCACTCTGTATTTGTCCACTGGGCCAAGGGGTCTACCCCTGAGCTTCTCCGCTTCCTGGTAATGAGCCTCTAGCCACATTGCTTGAAGTTTGGGATGGGAAGCTTTGGTGAATTTGTGGTTTTCTAAGATGTGGTAAAGTTCCCTGAAATTTCCTTGATGAAAACAGACAACAGATCTAGCTCGCAAAACACTCTCATTTTTATTTAGAGCCTCACATGTCCCCGGTGCCACCGGTAGAGACCAGAGAAACCTCGCTAGTCTGTCAATATCCCCACTCTCCTCCAAAGTTTCACAAACGCTTGCTATCTGCTCCGGGGTAAAGCATAACGTAGGTAACGGTGGAAGGGTAAATATGGGTGATGAGACAGGTGGCGCCGCCGTAGCGAACGGTAGGAACGGCCTCATGCTGTACGTGTACATGGTGTCGAAAACAAGCGATCCGCATCGACTTGGCAAGTTATACTTTAGGAACTGCTGCTAAGTGATCTCTGATACAACTTCTTTTCAACACGGTAACTTGTAGCTCCGATTCTGTCTTGATAGACTGAATGAGCTAAGTTGAGATATGGGGTGTGGCCAAGCATCGGGTTTAGGTGTCATTCGTTATCATAGACACTACTGACACAACCCTATTATCACTGCTATCATTGTGGGCATTAGGTGGATAAATGATTTTCGATTGGCTTAGGCATAAAACGTAATCCTCGTCTCTATGGAGACCCTGTCAATCAACGTCAAGTCCGTCAATCACGGCTTTGACCAAACAAAAGAATCCATGGCAGTGGGTTTGGCTGAGTAAGCGACCACAAATTAATGCTGTATTGAGCAACCGCCGTCTACGCAGCATCGAGACGAGATTACAATGTAAACTAAGAAGCTAAGTATACCAAGCAGCAAAAGAAAAGAGTGGAAAATATCTTTACGCCACTGAATGCATAATACGTAATGAGTTGTACCTTGTTGACAAAGAATTTGGAGGAATTTATCTGTCGCGGGGAAAGGTTTTAAATATCTTGATTATCTCTGTATACACAAAAGTGAACAAGGAAAGACCACGGGAAGGACACAGACATGGCCATTAGTTTAGGAGCATTGCATTTGTGGACAGTCAAATTGTAGTTAAAATTGTTACGACGGATAGAGGAATACTGGATGAGGCTAAGAGCGTATAATAGTACCCTGAAAACAGCCTTAAAAAGAATCGATATTTAAATATATTTTGATGTTATGTTAAGAATAAAAATGAACTTGTGTTCCGTTGTATTTTCATACAAACTTTTTCTAAACAACAAAAGTTCTGTCATGCTAAATACGATCAACGAATGTTTGAGAATTTCTTCTATTATTCGTTGCTTATTTAAACGAAAAAATAAATTTGTCATTAGTACATTTAAATTTATTACTTAGTCCGAGTAAAATCATAGATATTCAATTATGATATTTCTTTTCAAATTTTATTACATGCAAGAAAACTATAACTGCACAAATCCAAATTCCTTTGGAAATTTCATACAACATTATACGTAATAAAACTAGTCCTATTATAAAGTTTGGGGTTAGAATACCTTTTTTACTCACCACAAAGGCTTTCACAGATGTTTATAAAAATATGAGAGTTGATTGTTCAGCCAATAATCTCGGCAATGTGATAATATTTTTGTCGAAATTGTTCATCACCCCATTGAATTACAGAACAGATACGAGTTGGGAAGGCACCCTTTTTGTTCCCAGTAACTTGCAATGTTAAACCTTTTAAGCAATGTAATGACTTAAACCGTAAACAATAAAATTTTTTTTCTTAAATCAGTTTAATGCCATATCGCTTTCACGCAACCAACTAACCTGAGATGTAATTTTTGAAGAGACATGGTTTAAAATAAAATCACGTACCAATTTACAAAAGTTGACCTTCATATATTGTGCGCCGTAGTTTTCTTTGCTTTTCTGAAAAAAATGGGATAGAAAGACACATTAAATTATTTTTAATACGGATTGTAGCAAAAATTAAAACATTGTAGTTCTTATCCCGAAAGTGGAATCGATGGCAGGTCAGAATTATGGTAAAAAGACGATGTTTTTGAGCTAAAATGATGTGGAAAACATTTCGTTCGCCACGGACAAAAATAAATAAATAAACAAAAACCTAAGTTACCTAATACAGGGAATTTAAGCATTTACAGAGTCAGGGAAAACTGCATTTGCATGTAGTAACATACGTATAGATGAAGGATGTTAACGAGGAGATCACGAAAGGAACAGTGGTACTTCAGAAACAGGACCTAAACTAGAGGCATGGGAGTTTGGAAAAGATTCATTTACGATTTTATAAACGTTAATAATTTATGACAAAAACTGATTTTTTTCAGTAAATACAGAGAAAATGGGTGCTAATGATAGAAAAACTTTAAAATGTAAAGCTGTTTATTAAATACAAACAAACGAATTTACTATAGGACCAAACCCTATGATTCGCACGATATGTTCCGGTACATAATAAGATGTTATATGCAAAGGTCCACTTTTTATTCATTCTGCTATGAATACATGTTCAGTAGACCTATGTTTCCATGCAAATAGGTTCGTGTAAAATTCCACTTCAAGGGGATGACCCTCCCGCAATAGCTTGGTTACTAGTCTAGTTTGATATACAACCTGCAGTCTCCGTTCATGTTCTACGGAAGACATGCAAAGAAAATGAGGTTAGTAGCCTAGTTGACTTTAACCCGCGGAACGGACTCTCTTTGCTCAGCTCCTGGGGATATGACCGAAGAGGAAAATGCCGTACAGCCTGCTACGTAAGCAAAGCAAAGATTTTTTTCTTACGTTTAGTGCGTGTTAACTGTTAAGTGGACAGGAGAATACTAATCTTGAGTTATTAATGAGTTAATCAGTCATGAATATACGTGAAATTTACTAACTTCACAAAATTTCATGACTGAACTTAAGTATAATATTATAAACTATAACGTTATAAAACAATACATACCGTAGTTTTACAAAAGTACATAAATAATGTAATAATCTATGTTCTGCAAGGCTTTTGCTGACGTCTTCTTTTATGTTTTTTAATCATTTTGTTTTGTTTTTCCACTGTTTGAATTGTTCTGGCTGTTTTACACCTTTGACTTAATTGATTACGCGTTATGTTGGAGGGCCTCATGGGAGATAAGCTCTGGTTACATGAGTTACACTTAACAAATAAAGTTGAAATAAAGAAAATTCCATGCTCTCTCCTTATATAACTGTACGTATGCGCCTAACATGTTTATAGGAAAGCTATCAGTGTATTTCTCGCCTGATTGGGAATTAGAGTTGGTTCCCAGGAATTCTATCTTTAGGTCTATGATTTTTTTCATTAAGCTCCAAGATGATGTTGGGTATCATTCATTCTCAAATCCGTCTAAATCCTGCCAACAGCCCTAATCGCGTACAAAGCTAATAGCTTCAATAAGGCGATGATTAAGTCGGTTATTAGACGGTGTCATTTCTCTGCTCCTTTCAAAGACAGGTGATTCTCTCTTTTCATGTATTCAAAGCCTAAGATGATCACTCATTGCTCTTTGGTTGTGTGAGATCTTTTGATTCCATGAGCCCTCTATATATGACCTTATTCAAGGCAGGCTTTCCTGGTATGTCAGGGATAATGATACTTTAAAATAAGCACACGGTCCAAATTGAATGACCGGTCTGCCAAACAATTGGACTAAATGCTGTAGATAACAATTATCGACCCCTCCTCTTTCCTTTGGTCCCAGGCAGCTCTACAAAGGGAAGGGTTTGCGATGCTTTCAAAGAAAGGTGAGCATTTTAATTGACTCTAATTACTCCTATTGTGAACTGTGCTGAAGCCAGGCAAGCAAACGCTCATCATCCATTCATTTGAATCAAAGAGGATGAGAAGAGAATAAGAGACAGATCTCATTTAACTGGTAGAGTTGCCCTATCGTCACAATTCTTATAATCAGGAAGGCCTTTTTCCTCTTCAAAAGACGAATCTCTCTATTCAGAAGTGTGAGGATAGGTTTAACACAATCAGTGTTCATCGCTGGGCCCAAACAACAGCCTCGGGCAAACGGGACAGAAGTGTTTCGATGGTTGATCTCCTCCCGTGACCTCTGTTAAATGTAAAATGAAGGAAGAAACATAGCATGTTTACTTCAAAGTTACATTAACTTATTTATTCAAGTAGACACTTAGCAGTACATTAATCTGGGGCCTGGGCTTAACAATTTGTGTAGTTTTATTCTTAGATTCAACAAAATTATTAATCCAACTTAGTAGAATTATTGCGTCCGGTCATATCAGTGGGACAACTTATACGCCAACCACTAGTTTTACCTCTACGGATCTAAGTCACCCGGAAAGATAGAATGGTTTACTTTGAATATGCAATGTTTATGTTCTAAAATTTCATGAAAGATACCTGATGGAAAATAAGAGAATCCTTGTGAGATGCAGCTGTTATTTAATACAAATCTGAGGCGACTGTTTGCCCATAAGATGTGTCAACTTTTACGATGCTCATTGCCCGGGCAAATGTGGAACAGAGTAGAAGAAAGGGGTAAGGGAGATCGGTTGGAATTATATTCTGTCATAAGGGTGGAATTTGAAGTCTAGACGTGTGTGTGTGTGGGAAGGGGTTGGGAGGGGTACCGTAGCGGGTCTAACTTTTACGGGGTGGGTATATGCTATATATTTTCTATAGGAAATTTTTGGATTCTATAAACCTGCATATGATGTAACATTATTATGCAATGTTTTTCTCGTATGCTGTTTCCCAATCGAGTTATGCTGCCGCAGCGTGGCGAACAACGGTGCTGTCATAGGCGTACCGGACTGTTCCAATTTGGGAGGCAGAAAATTTTTGTCCGAATCTCAAAAAAGTTGCCCAAAGTCAAGGACGTGGATCCATCTCCAAAGACGGGGAGGGGGATTTTCACTATATGCGAATCGCCGTCCGGGGGGGGGGGGTTAAGGAGAGGGGTGTCCCCTCCCCTTTGGAAAATTTTTGCTCACGTAAGGTGGGATCGATGCAAATTGGTGCTACATTTGTTGCTTAATTTGAGTTGGATATATTTCCAAGAATTTCTACTTTTTTAGGAAATCTTTTCATCCTGCTTGTTTAAGTGAATTTTTTACTCAGTTATTGGGGTAAACCAGAACCACACTGCTCGAAGTAAGTGAACAGTAAATTGTTAGACTACATATACCATTAGCAAGTTTACTCATATCTTATGAAATTTAGATAT
>WURT03659593.1:0-18294 GCA_009936505.3 Holothuria glaberrima
CCCCTTAGACCCCTCCCCCAGGCCGGCAGTCGATAAATTTTTCAGGCCCTGGAGGCAAACCCTGCTGGCACCCCTGTCAATTGGTTAGCCACCTGACATGAAGTTGTAATTCATAAGCCAAATGGACTTCTCCCACATTTGTGGTGTGCTTTCTCAGCATTGTAAAACAACTTCAAGGCCTGAATTTTTAAAGTACATGTTCATTGCACTTAAGAAACATCAAGGTCTCTAACATTTGTGGTGATAGCCTAGCTCTGTGTGGTCTAACAGTCATTCCCCCTTTGCTGAAAGTATGTTCTACTGGAGCACTGCTAGTTGGTACACAGATCATATTTTTGGCAAGGGTGTATAGTGCTGGGTACTTCAGTCTCGCTGCACCATCCTCCCTCCAAAATGTTACAGCATCCATCCCGTAACCTTCCTCATTTGTCAAATATTTGGTCAGCTGAACTCTGACAGAGTCTTCTCCCCCACCCCCTGTATGCCACTTTATATTCTTGTACTTGGCCAGGAGACGGGGGACCTTTGTGGGGGTTTCATCATTGTCACTAGCCTTGCCAAAGTTATCTGTCTGGTTAGCTGTAGGTTGACACATTTCATCACTGGTATCATCTGCCATTAGTCTTTCTGCCTCCATTATGACCAGCTCTGCAATGAAAACATTTTTACAATAATTAGCAATACTTCTATGGGGTTGTGCATTGGTCACTTAAAGCATTAAATAATTATGATGAGATCCCAAAAGGGGATTTAGAAAGTGGCATGGTATCTTGAACAGTGCTTAGGGATATAGACCACTATAGATGAGTATAAACTGAGGAAAATTCTTCATTAAGAGTGGTATAGCAAAAGGGTGAAAGGGGTGTGTGGCTTGGGTGAAAGTTCCTTATTGAGAGTGGCATAGCGAAAGGGAGGTGGCTTGGGAGGGGTGTAAAGCCATATGTAAAGCCTCCCATGAAATGGTGGATCCCCAGAAGCCACCCCTGCCTACATATTTTCTGGCTATGCCCCTGCTCATTAAACAGTATTGAAGGACATTTGGGATTGTTTTTAAGAAGGAAGGAAAAATACTTCTAGTTGCATGACTAGTTAACATTAAAGGGATACATTCAGAAACATAACAGTTAAACTGAACTATCATGGATGCATGGTTTCCTACCCAGTGAATCCTATAGTCCATGTCGGGTGTTGTAGTCACGGTGTTTGGCCTAGATGGAATTGACAGTTACATTGAGAATTGGAAGTTTATTTGCTTCTTAATTTGCAGAGCAATTAGTCCATTTCGCTCCTCATTACCTCCTACAGTATTTACATATGTACCCATTACTGCCTGCAGTAACCATCTGGCCAAAAACTAATGGTACTGCGGTAACCCCTACCAATAGAGGGCGCCTTAAATTTACCTTTAAGGCCCTCCTTAATGGCCTGTCTTGCATTTTCTAAGTCTCCTTCAACAGTGACATCTGTATCTATCCAGTACAGCATGTACTGTGGATCTAGCACAGTACTTATAAGATAGATCTTGTCCATGAAGGGAGGTTCTTTGTTGTCTCCATTGTTTCCATCTGTATCCATGCAGCAGTTTATGAATATCCCCCTGAAACGCTTCCGCAAGGAACTTTGGAGAGCAGTTACCAACCTATCACAAAACCTTCCCTCATCTTTCCAGATAGACAAGTGGCTGTTGATATCAAGGATGACAGGAACTACCTGAGACACTGTGTTCCTCTGCTCACCTGGAACACAAAGCGACACATTAAGTGAGTGTGGTTGCCAAGTTACCCAACTTATGTAAGAATCTACAGAGGGTTGTATTTGGGCAGAGATGTCTGGAGAAAAGCGTGGCTGTCCATTTTGTGGTATCATATCCTCTTTGATACCTCCTCGCTTCCCCCTTTTTTTTTCGTAGCCATTTTTGATAATGGAAGCAAGTGGGTTCTATCATGTAAATTGCCTAGGTTAACACCCCTTCCCTTACCCCCCCCCCAAAATTGTTTTGACCTTTCAAACTCTTACTCCTTTAAATAGACATTCTTCACAGCTAATAATAAGAGCCAGATAAAGGCCCTTTGGCCTTTTTTTCACCAGATAGATGGCAATTTTCCATATATATTCAACCTTCTTTGCAGTCATTTACCAACCTTCGAACAGAATGTTAACTTGCCCTCAATACTAATTAAAAATGAAAAAATCACCTTGAGTCAGATTAATGGCCTCAGCAAATGGCTCCAGAATTTGGCATAGCTCTGCAAGTTGTCCCCACTCTTGACTTGTTAGCAAGACATGTGCAAATTCAGGTGTGTCACACACCTCAGTTAGTAATGTACACTCCATCCCTTCTATTGCTAATAGTGACTTGATCTGCTGATAAGTAGAATTCCAGCCTTTGGAAACAGCTCCAGGTACTGTTCGGCCAACTCCAAATTTGTACTCAAATCTAGTAATCAAAAAAATTCAAATTCTATTTAATAGTAAATACATTTTTAACTTCCTTTGATTCTTAATGACACACATTGGCAGATTATGTCTGCACCTTCCATTTGTCTTAAAAGGAGATTTGGTAGTTACACAGCCTTTTAGTGCTTCTAGTGGGGGAGCACTTTTGATTGAAATTTTGGTTATTTTATCATCAGCCATGCCTAATGACAAGCGTATTTTCCTGAAGAAGAGTGAATTTTTGGCTTTCCCCTACCCTATTATCAGGTGTTTTTGGTATACCCAAACTTACAGGCTGTCTGCCTCCCCTACCCAGTTGATTACCCAGATGAATAAAGTTATGGGCTGTCTCACCTCTGTTTAAATGCTGTGCTCTTGTGAATTAGTGAGGATATCATTGTCACTTTTTTAATTGTTTCCCGAATACACTTCATTTCTTTCAAAGCGTCACCAACCACAAGCTGGAGTGAGTGCACAAAACAGCAAAGTCTTCGTCTGGAGTTTGTTTGTAGCGCAGCATAAACCAAGGTAGCATCCTCCTCATATAACTCCTCCCAAAGTGTCTCGTCTTCTATTTCTGGCTGTTCTTCATCCAGACCTATAGGTGTAGCATTTGGATCTTCTTCAACTAGAAACTTTACTTGGAATGCCTGCTTTATGTCTACAGCACTGTCCATGACAATGTAGTTGACCTGAAACAGTAATGAAGCAGATATATAGTACAGGTAAATTATTGGTAAAGATCATCGTGCTTGGAGAAGGCAAGTGCACCAGGGTAAAAACTGTGTCCCTGTACCATTGGTTGCTTCAAGAGGGGGAGGATGTGGGGTCTTGTTGGACTTTAAAAGTCTCCCATTGCCCCCCTCTATCATCCATCTGTTACTCCTCAAAATAAAAATATGCGTCTGATGTACTGTAGTTTTGGCCCCCAGTGATTACTTCTTCCCCATAATATATTCCCCTGTACAGATGGCAATGGGGGCACCATGGCAAATGTCAAGGCTGGCTCTTTGCAATCTGTGACATTGGTAAGGTCAAGTCCTGACCTTGGACTAAGTACAAAGAACTTACCTTGTTGCCGATGTTGAAATTTTCAATGACGGCATCAAAGGCTTGCGTAATTCTTTGCCCTGTGCGCTCTCCATGGAAATGTTGGCATGTCAGTAGAAGAGGTATCAGACCATACCTTCCAGTCTTTGGGTTTATGGCCATAATGTGTGCTGTAACACCCAGGAAACTTTGCAACGCCCTGTCGGTCCATATGTCGACTGTCAGAGAGACATTGCTCTGCTGGGCCAACATATTTAATATCTTTACTGTGCCGTCCACTCTCAGCTGAGGTAGTACCCGTCTTGTCAGTATTGATTTGGACATGGGTTGAAATCTGTGTCAAATAAAGAAGAACCATTGCTGGTTTGGTCATTAATGTCAAATAGTCAAACTGCAGCTCCCTCAGCCATGCTGCAGCAGCTGAAACCATGCTTTAAAGGTGTGTGAACATGTAACTTAACCAGTTGTTTTTACTCATCAATGTTAGATTAAGATTAATTTTCTTGATATTTCGGGACATTAATATTGCATATTCAAGGTAAACAAAGGAGTTACTCCTCATAAATTTCACAATTCAGTGAGAAAAACATTGTCACATGATTCTCAAGAGCCATTCTTAAAGTAGGGTAGGGTAGACTACTACACTAATCCAATTTGGTGGGACTGCATTTTTTCTTTAATGTTTGACCAAGAAAAACACATTGGTGAAGGGAAGTCTACATTGCCTCCTGCTTTTGAAAAATTTGTTCATCATAGCAGTCAAGCGGCCTCAGTGAGGAAACTTTCCCAAAATATCTCAAACTGTGAGCTGCCTGACAGTATACTAGGAGGATCTTTTGCAGTATGTTCACCTCTTCTTGTCCGCCTATACTTTAGAACTTCATCAGATATGCTGTCATTATAGATGGAATGTATCGGATAACAGTGGGTGGTAATTGTGTGAAAATGCATGTTTGGGGAGGGAGGACAAGGAGGGGGAAAGGGGGACAAGGGGGGAGGGATGAGGGATGAGGGATTGGGGAGGATTGAAGCAAAGGCTCTGGGTGTAAAAATGTGAAATATCATGGGAGCATATTCAAAAAGTGGGAAAGGGGACAAATCCCTTCTTCCCTCCCAGGATTTCTATCTACAAATGAGGGGTAGGTAGTCAGCTGTTTGGCAAAACAAAGAAGTACCTACCTTGGATCAAGGCATTGCAAGAGGTTCCTGAAATGTGCGTCTTCAACTATGGAGAGTGGCAGGCTGCATCCAATCACAAAGCTGGTAACAGCTTCTGATACCTGTATTTGTTTTGCATTTGTTAGGTTGTGTGTGTTTGTCTGTTTGTATGAAGCTGTTGATGCTTCTCTGTTACTTGAAGTTGCTAAACTACATCCTGCTGATTGTGGCATTAACATTGTATAAATGGTGTCCTGAGTATTTTGGTAGGATGTCTTGCCCTTCAGATAGAGGTATTCTTGCCACCTGCAGGAAGAACGAGAAAGGAAAGGGCAATTGGGCAAGTGTTGTCATGTGACCTGTGGGGTCAAAGGTTATGTAGCAGCATGGAAAGATGAGTATCCTTTGGCAGCAAAACAATGAAGCACACTACCCATGCGATGTCGACTTTGCTCACATGTGTAGTAGACTTCAGGGGATATCGCACCATTACACAAATCAGCTATCTGCATTTGTATGTGAAAGTTGTGATGATATACTCTCTCCTCAAATGGAGGTCGCTCTTTCTGTTCTTTGATGTCATATGCATAAGGTCTATAGTGCCCTCTTACAGTACACTAATTTTGTACCTGTAAATATCCCATTAACAGTATAATTCACAATACAAATGTAATCATAGTTTACACAATAATAGGCCTATGTTCATTATTGTTTATACGCACATAAATGTAGTCAACCTAAGGTACCAGTTGACGTATGTTTTAATTAGATGCCGCAACAAAACCAGTCATTACTTAATAGCCCTAATGAACTTAAAGAATATTGTAATTGCACCATTTATGTAGTAATACTAACATACTTCACTGCATGTAATTGATATACTGTAATTAGAAGTACAAAATGTACAGCTCTAAGCAAGGCTAGGGCAATGTTTATCTAGTAACGGTAGTTAAAGTAAGATGTTGTAGGCACTAGTCTGTGATAGTGATTAAAATAAGGTAGTACTCACTGTGCTTTGTGTCTACGTCGTAGGTGACGAGTAAAACCTGAAGTGGTTCCCTTGAACTCCGTAAGCTTGGGAGCCATTGGCCTACAAAATTTGCAGCTTGCTTTGTGCTTCTGCTTTCCGTTATCTTCATATTCTTCATGTCCGTAATATCCGAACTGAATAATAAGCGAATTTGCAGACATTTTTCCGTTGCAATTGCTAGTTTTAACTGGTCATGTATTGACTTGCAGTACTTGCTTGCAGTAAGAAGCAATGAGCAATGTCATGCTAGACAAAGTAAATGCAAAGATTATCTGGCCAAGCAGTTCCCTCACAGAACAAGCAATCTCCCTTTCTTTCTGATGTTAACTATAATGCAGAACTACTCCAAAGAACCAAGTCAATTTGTGCTGTAAGTTGTTGAAATTCCATAGGGCAGACTGTATCAGACGCTGTCTGCCATTGGATATGATTGTGTGGTGAAAACATCTGCAGTTTTGTGTGGGAAATTTTTATAGCCAGCCTCCGAAATGGCCTCATAGCAGCCTCCAGGCAGCCTTGAAGTGGCCTCGATTTAATATCCGAGGCCAGAGGTTACAACTGTGGAGGTTGAGGTATTGTGTTTGTTCACCATACCAAGGCTAAAAAAATCTGCCTGGAGGCTTGTCGAGGCCAGTTTCAAGGACTGCAATGCTTCTGCATAAACTATACATGCTTTAGTAGTAACATTGCATAGGGAAGATATCTTGCATAATTTACAATTAAGTATAATCTGGGAGTTGCTATTTGACAACTCCTTGGTATAATATCTAGTATATGGTTAATGTGTGTGTGACCCATTACTTCTAGGACTTACATTATTCTTGACTTTCATTGCAAGCCTATGTTCATAAATTTATTAAAATGAGTTTAGTTCTAATTCTACATTTATCTTCATATTCATTTTTTTTCTGGCTGCTATTTTGTTATCATTGGAGTATCATGTGAAATATTAGAGGCTTGTTCCCTTCTCCTTGTGTATATACACATCTACAAGGGTATGGGACAAATTTGAATTTAAATTTTTTAGGCTGTCTTTCTCATTCCTGTTGTCCTTTGAAATCAAATGTTGAAAACAGATTACTCCTTTGAGAAAAGAGTGAGTGATTGATGAGTTTCTATTTATGTAACTTTTCTACTTTTATAATCAAATTTAAGGGGAATAATATACAGGTGTATCGAGGACTATCACACAGCAGAGCCTGACTTGCGTGTGTAATGATATTGGACAGAAATTCTCAATTAAACCAGTGTAACAACTTTGCATGTAATTACAGGGAAATATGGCATTTGCGGCACAGAGAAGTTTCAGTTTGAAAACCATAATTTGTAGGTACAGAAGGGTGTTCGATTCAAGATGCTTTGAGTATGTAACCTCATTTTGAAGAAGTAAGTTTGCCATAGGAAGGAAAGTTCTTTTTATTTTTAGCACCTGAATATTCTGTTCACCCAAACTTGCAAATTTCCCAAATTATGCAAAATTTATGAAGCGTGTTATGGGTATTATGTTAGGGAAATAAAGGTGTTGACAGATTTTAGTGATAAGGCTAACTGGTTCCCTGTTAACGGATAAAAGCTATAATGTTTGTTCCATGTTTAATTTACAGTGTAAACACTGTAATAGTATTGTAGTTTTCCTTGATTATCAATGTAGTAGGACTTTTTCCTGATTCTGCATGCAATTTTACTTTTTATTTACCTTTTTTTGGCAAAGATGTTTGTAAAGATGTTAGTTAAATCCATATAAAAATGTACTGATTTCTAGACACTTGTCAGGTTGTTGAGTTACTGCCAGGGAACTCCTTGGTCAGATTTTACATGTGAGAGCTGAGATGAAAGTTGAAAAAACAACTTATTTATCCTCACTGCCAAATGCATGGTCTACTAAACATCCATATATCCTGTATGTTGTATTATAATAATTTTCTGCAATCTGATGACTTCACAAAACCTTTGACCTCTACCAAAACCAATACGGTTCATCTTTTGACCATAATTCATCAACATGCCAAGTATGAAAATTATCCATGCTTTCTACCTAGGGATATCATGTTTATAAGAGTTTTGGTTTATGACCTCTGTTGACCTCACATGATCTTTGACCTCCACCAAAAACAATAAGGATCTCCCTTTCAATATGATAATTCTATCCAAGTATGAGAATTATCCAACATTTCCATCTTGAAATAAACTGCTAACAAGACAAGGATCAGATTAGCACACATACATTCATTCACACACATACAGACACTTACATACACTCACATGTTTACATAGATTGTTCTTGGTTAAATGACTGTCATTATTAGTTGAGCTTCTAGGGTTTTGTTTTCACTGCAGAGAAATTTTGGAAGACAGCCTGCTGTTTTGACGATTAAAATCCTAAGGAATTCTTCCCCGCCTGGTTGGCGTGTATCATGCTCCTGCACCCACACTGACTGCACTCGCAATACCAGTGTCCGCAAACCTTTGCAGGAATTCTTCGTCAAACTGCGTAAAAACTGTAGGCTATTAAGTATTCATATATACGATCATAACATTCAAAAGTTATAAATATTCAACGAAAAAACGACTAAAGCAAGTCTGATTACCATGCTTTTTCGAACGACAAATGTCAATGGGGTTTTAGTGTGTGATTTTGTCTGCTTTGAGCTCACACAATGTAGTCCCATTGACTTACTGTGAAAAAGGGAACGTTACAGCTGACGACATCGTGCATTATTAATATTCATATATTGAAACCAATCAACAGTCGAGAGGTAAAATCAAATTGGGCTCATGAATATAGCAAAATTTGATCTTTGTCATTGTTCGCAGGTGTTAGAGTATGTACGTTAAAAGAGGAGTACATATTCGACACCTGCTATGAAGGTAAAAGGAATTCAAGATAATGTAATTGCAGATAGAATTATTTGAATGTAGCATAGGAACTGCTTCTGTAGGTTGCAGCCGCTTGATAAGGACTTGGGTACTATGAGCATATTGTTTCATGGCCTTTGGAGAATTTTCACATGTGTCATCTGTACTTTTAAAAATTCAGCAGGTGTAGAATGTAGCTATGGTGATAGGCCCAGGGACTCTTCCAGTTTGAGGGGGGGAGAAAATTTTTTGCCTGAATCTTAAAAAGTTGCCTGAGTTTTATCGCAGTTAAGGTGTATAAAATATACCACCAAACCAATACATGCGTGCAAAGCGCGCCAAAATTTCCGCATATTTTTGTGGCATTCGATCAGAAATTCCGGAACTCAGTAGAAAAAAAAATTAGTGCGATTTTTTTCACTTTTACTTCATCTCTGCTGGAATTTGACCTGTTCTGTGCCCGAATTTTTGTTGTTCTCTGCCCAAATTTTCTACTGCAGAAATTTTTGGGGGGAAGTTTACCCCCCGCCCCTTGCCTCGTAGGCCTATGACTATGTATGAAAAACTCATGATGAAAGAGAAAAAATGGGACATCATGGCATTATTCGGAATAAAGCACATCATGGAAACTTCAATGCATTTTTGCATTCTGGTTATATTGGCATTTTCAAATTGGCTGCCTGTGTTCCTTAAAAATGCACAGTGTTGAAGGAAATTGTGGTAGGCCTTTAGCATATAGCCATCTTATTTCTCAAGCAAGATATTCAAATGTAAAAATATGGTCAGTTTATAATAAAAGTGTGGCTATTTGACAGTGTTGGTTGTCACCTTGGCATGGTTCGCCCCCACAGAAAATATTCTAGCAAATGTGTGTGCTGCTGGTTACTGCAAACCAAACCTTTTCTCTATTAAAGAACAAAGGAGCTTGATGTGATCAGGGAGTTGTTAACTCCCTGCTGTGATACAGGCTATGCCTTTTACAACCATGGTGGCTGTTTTCACAGAGGAAGTGTGACCTAGAACCAAGTTGACCTTTGTTCAGGTGAATTTTACTTTCATTTTCTTAGTTCTCTCATCCCATCAACCTGAAAAGTACAAATAGCTTGATTTCTGTGAAAAAGCCTGATCTTGACCTCCCTCATAGTTCAGGAATGTCATCCAGGAATGCCAGGTCATTGAAAGCAGCTGCAAATACTTTTTGTTGTAAATGAAAAAAAAAAATAATAAAAAGAGAAAATTACTAAAAAATGGCAAAAATTTGGTGGTCTTTTAAACCTTTCACTCTTTGTGAGTTGAAGAACAGTGTGAACTGTGTGAGCTTTTACTGAGCAGTGTATTTACGGTTTGTTTGTCCCAAGAGTACCACTTATGGTCAAGTTTGATCCATTCTGAGGTTGTTGTGTGATATAATATTTTTAGGAAGGAGTCCAGTGGTGATTGTAGGGTTACAAACAGTGTATTCGCTTGGGTCAAAGGGCTAAGATTTTTTGTCAATCATATGAAGCGTGGCACTGTTCTCGTAATCGATGTCACTCCTCCTTAGCTCCCATTTACATATGTATACCATTATTGTGGGCAAAAACGCAGAAGGAAGAGTTAAGCTCTAGAGTGCCCTCTGTAGGTGGGGGAATTACCCACAGTGCGATTACTTTTTGCCAAATGGTTATTGGAGGCAATAGTGGTATACATAAGTAAACTGGAGGTAAGTATCAGAGCTCATGGACTCCCCAAACCAGGTAGTTCTGGAGAATCTTATGTACTATTTTTGGTAGATGAGGGGAAGGATAGGGGGAAGGGTAGAGGAGAGTAGGGGATATGGGGGATGTGGCATGGATTCACAAATTTCTGGATGTAGTTTGGTCTTTGCAGGAATACAAGTCTATAACTCCTATCATCACCCCCATCCTTCCACTATACTCTTTTAATGGTAAAATCTGGATAGAACTCACATCCTCACCAAGTTTTAGGTCTGTACCTCTAAGGTGACTAAGAAAATGCAACCGAAAGGCCAAGAAAATGCAACTGAAAGGCAAAAAATCTTGAAAAGCTTCACCAAAAACTGCTCTTTGGATGGCATTAGTTTGACTCATCATTTCAGTTGAAGTTTAAAGTAAGCTTGCAAGTTAACAGTACTAGTTGACCTGTAAAAGTCATTTGGCATGACAGTTAGGCTAGCACAACTATTTGTGAGGCTGTGAATTCTTTTTAGGTTGGCTAAATTGCCCCTTTGAATGAAAACGTAAAAAGTAATTTTAAATCTTTTCAAACAGTTTTGTTGTGCAATCTGGTGACAGATTACTGTGGATCCTTATGTAATGCGGTTCTCATGTTAACACATTGCTATGCTTATGTCGTTTCTTTATGAAGACCTAATAAACTTACTTTCCAGAACTAATTTGCTAGTACTTGCCTCCACATCAGTTGCCATGGCAACTGTGATAAGCCTTTTGAGAAATCATGAAATTGACATAGTTGGAAAGATTGGTGGAAGAATGTCTTTTGGGAGGGGTATGACAGGGCTGGAAGATATTGTTACCCCAGATAATGTAATCGTTGCAATTAAGAGTGTTCGTCAAGAAATTAGCCTCGAAAATAGAGCCAACAGCATGCATTTATGTTGTCTTAATTGTATGGTGATTACATTTTCTCCAGTGAAGAGGGCAGGCATTTTGTCATTTAAGCACATTGTCAAATTTCCCTAATTTCTCTCAAAAATTGCTTTGTCAAAGGTGGTGGGAAAAGTTCAGTGGGGAAATCAAGTTTAGAGGAATATACTTTAAATTAAAAGAGAAAAGAAAAAAAGAAACCTTTAAAATTTGCTGAAGGAGAAAGACTGTAGTCTGGGTAAATGCAAAGTTGTGATGCTTGTAACAGCATTTGATGTTAGCATCATACACCTTGGACAGAATCCAAATACTATTCAATTAACGTTGGTTGCATAGAATTGCACAATAGTCTAATGGGTTGATCAACCGATTGGTATTTCTTAATCATACTGTAGTACATGTACAGTACATGTAAGCCTCTAGAGAGTATTTTTAAAGTGAAAATTGACATTTCAGGAATGGTTCAAGATTGAAGTTCTTTATTTTAAGAAGTCCAATCTGAAGCTATCTAGTGAAAATTTCATTACATTCCTGTGTGGGTATGGCAGGGATGTAACCCATGAATATCCCAGTTGATTGCTTTTGGTAGAAAATATGATAAACTTTATATGTAGATCGTGTCTCAAGAGCAGAACATTGGGAGGAATTGCAGATTTTAACAGAATTTTATACAGAGGTCCTTCTTCACATATCAATGGCAAAAAGAAACGTTCACATCAAAAAATAGATCTTGCATCGAGAGATTCCTCTAAAAGTGTTTGAACATGAAGGTGAAATACATTTGTACTCAACATTGATAGAAAACAATCCCCTGATGAAAAACTTGTATGAATGACATGACTTATTTTACCTTTCTCTAGATGAACTTCTTCAAAGGTTGACCATTTCTGTGCATTTTTGAGGTTTCCTGTTAGCTGCAGGGCTTGAAAAATGTTTATTTCCCAGGAAGGGAGTAAAATTTTACACAATTCTGTCTGCATTTCTATGTACAAAAAAGTGGTATTTCTTTCTAGTTGCCAAAATTTCCTTCCAAATGCCCAAATTTTCTGGAAAGGAACCTCCCAGCTTCCCAACTTTTTCAACCTATGGTTCGCTGTGCAAAAGTTGTGCTCAGTGTTGCATAGTGTAAGTGCATAAATGTTTAGTGTATCCTGTGATATCCCTGAAGGACATTAGAAAAAAGCTTGAACCTAGAAACCCAGGCCAGTGTTTATTAAATTAGTTTTGCTAAATTGATGGTATTAATGAAAAATATATTAGTATCTTTTGATAGGTTTACTCTTTTGATGATGATAAAAAAAAAAAAAAATAATAGTGTCATGTGATTTTCAAATTAAAGTGATATGGTTAAAATGAGTTTTATTAAATTATTTAGAAGAATTAATGCATGTTTTATGGGTTTTCTAAGAATAGTTGTTTTTTGGGTAGAGGTATTGATTGAAATGAGTTAAGTTTGGTATTGATGGCAATAATTTAAAGATTGCATGTGCTTTGACTTTCAAAGTATTTATGCAAGTTTCTTCCTTCAGTACTGTTAACAGTCGTGTACTTTTTGTTAGTGATGCCCATTTCAATGTGTACTTTATATTACTAAGGCAGATATAAGCACATGGGACTCCTTTCAGTGGGGGTGAGTTGGGGGGGGGGGCTAAACACCTTTGTCTGAAATTCTGAGCATGTTCCCTTGAAAAAAGGTCGTTTATTTGTCCTGCAAGTAGCAAATTTTTTCCCAGAAGTAAGGCTGCTACCCAATCCAGCCTTCTTTTCTCAATCTCCCTAGCCTAGTATGCCCATAAGAAAATATGACCTAATCTAGGAAAACACTTGAAAATTTAAGCAGAGAAATGATAGAAATAATATAACACCACCCCCCCCCCCCCCCCCCCCCGATCTTCTTACCTCAACCATAACACATGGAAAATTTGAAAAGATATGTATCAAACATATATCAACTTGCCTAAACAAATTGTGTAAGGTAATTATTCACAGCCAAAAAAAAAAAAAAATGTGAAAAAAGAAAGCTTTATATGTCACGGGAAGAGAGACACTGAACCCTAAGACCATGAGAATTTTGTGATCACTGTACCTTGAAATTGACAAAGTATCATCCTAATGAACCCAAGGAAATGTTGATCAAGGCTTTTTTCTGTTTTTCCCTTTGGCCTCCTTTTATCCCCCTTGACCTCAATAGTGACCATAGGGTGAAGGCCACTTACTCTTGGGACTTGCAGACCACATTGTTGTTGTTGACAAAGAAAAACCATTCAATATAGCTCTACTGTACCTTTCATGCCTACTGGTCAGTAAAATGTCCAAAGCAAGAAGGTCATTCCATACACTGGCCTTGTCAACATGAACAAGGCCACAATGGTCACGACCTTTTTCAGCAACATCTCTCAACCATTGCCGCCAAAGTCCTCCGTGAGTATAAAGGCAACTAGCGTGCTTTGACCATGTGGCATTTTAACAGCTTTAGGCTAGCGTGGTCAGCCTTACCACACATCGGCAGTAGTTGTCAAATTTGGACTTTCCTCTTATAGTTTCTAATTTGGAGTTTTGTTTTACTAGGAATGGGTGTCATTTTTGAAACCAGCTCACTGTTTGTAGGAGGCAATAGCAAGCCATGCTATCCTATGGTATGTATCCTATATTTATGGCTTAATACTAAGCATATTTGTAATTTTATGCCTATAAATAGATAGGTACTGTGGCCATGTCAAGTTAGCCCTGTGCAACGTTACCATAGCATTTACTGTATTAGTGTATGCCAGTGTTAGTTGTTGCTTGTACTATAGGACTAGGAGCAGTGTAGCACAGCTGTAGTCGTGCAAAACTCAATTAAGTGGCAGATGGAAGCAAGAGTGACTCTCATTTTTTGATTATTTTGGTGAACAAATTTCTTGGAAATGTAGAGTGTAGGTAAGAATTAAGGTAAACAAGATTTAAGGTATGTTTCCACAAGTAGCATAGAATTGCATTTTTTAAATGAGATTTTACTATTGTTTCGTAGTCATGTAGCTTCTCTTCATGGGTGGAAAAAGTTCTGAAACTGGGAAGTTCCTCCCTGAGAAATTTGGATATTTGGAGGGAAATTTTGACAATTTTAGGGGGTAAATTTACCTTTTTTATACATGAAAATGTAGGATTTGTGAAAAATTTGGACTTCAGGGAAAATAAACATTTTTCCTGCCCTGGTTTCGCATTTTATAGGTTATGCATAGTGTTTAATTTTATCAGTTAGTGTAGTGTTCCTTTTAATGTAGTATCTTTTATCTAGCCTTTATGAATTATTTATTTGACAGTAGAACAAAAGACGGAATATTTTACAATCCTTCTTTCACTAAATTATTCAGGTAGCTCTGTGACTTACTTGAGAAATGGGAATAGTCAGTGCAAAGTGTTTCCCAAAAATAACCTCACAGAAAGATTGGCTGGTGGCTAATTTGCCAAAATTGCATGGATGTACCAAAAGATGGTCATAAAGAAGATATTCTAAACATTATTTTGCTATAAACTGTAGGGCTAAATCCTTGCATGAAGATGATCACCTCTCCTAAATTTTTTTGAGAACTGATCTGTCTTCATCCCTTTGTTCTTACATCTGAATTTTCTAAAAATGTTGTGCTGCATCTTCAAAAACATTTGAGGCAAAATATTTAGTACAACTGCATTTTTAGAAAATGATAACACTGATGTGACGGATGTAAGCTTAATACAATTTATTAAAATTTCAAGATGGTTGATGGGTCGTCACGTATGTGTTAACTTTTTTAAGCAGCTTAAATTTATCACAAAATTTAATACATGAAGGTGAATCTCATATCCTACAAATCGTCTTTGTTAACCCATGTGGAAACTTTTGCATTTGAAAGATGTTATAAATGCAAAATTTAGGGAATGGTCTGATTAAGTGATTAAACTGATTAAACTGATTAAGTGACATCCAAATGTTTTTAGATATATTTTACATTTTCATTATATGGCTTACTTCAATCAAAGTGAATAACACTTTTAAGTAACTTGTAATCCCAGGGTTTGAAAAATTGTTAAAGCCTTTTCAAATTTATAGAATTTTGAAGTTCCATACTGTAATATTCTTATTTTGAGATTAGTTGGTCCATTTCTTTCCTCACCTGAAGAATGAGTCTGGTAGCTTGTTTTATCATCACATAGTAGAAATATTGAGCGATTTTAATAGTACACATTGCAGTACAAAATATTTGTTCTCTTACATTGACAAAAAGTTATTTGAAAAAATGGTAAATAGAAGCATGAACAATCAAAGGTAAAGCATATCCCTATAAATATAAGATGTTTTGTTTTAGTGGCTTTGTTACTTATACTAATACAAAAGTATAATTAAAAAAATACACAAACTGTAATTTTAAGGAATACTGAAGTCAATTTCTTTGTGTATAAGACTTTCAGTGTTTCTAGAAATCCCTTTAATCAAACTTGAAATTTAAGATTAATAAATTATGAAAAATGGCTATTCTGGAAGGCTATAAAATGTACAGTAAACTTTCTGAGATATTGTTTTGCATGGCATGCACAATTAAAATATGGCAACAAAAATTATTAGTCAAGGCTGGACTTTATACTTGGTTTCTAGAATGTTCTACTGTACTGTATAAGGAATTATCACACCTTTGTATTTCATTCAAAAGATTTGAAATCATTCTTTACAACATTCCATCTATATTTAGAAGGATCTATTCAAGTATAAGGCATGACTGCTGCTGGAGCTATCTTATATGGATAATATAATGCAGTGCTGTATGAAATATTGTCCATATCTGCACAGTCATCCAAAACACTTTGACATACACCATTGCCACCCACATAATCAGTCCATATACTATATACAGTAGTGCACACAGCTGTGAATAGCTAGCTGCAAACCCAGTGTGTGTGTGTGTACACAGGTTTACGTATATTCACGTGATGGCTTGCTCAGTGTTAACTGCAGGGCAGCATTCATATATTGAGGTGAATGCACAGGTATGCGTATACTTATGCACATGGGCCTGATATATCTCTTCACAATTTGTTGCAGGGTTGCTACTACACTGTGAGTAGGTCCATACAACCTTTTTCAAGAAGTGTACAGATGAACTGCACTTACTTCATGTGTATGGGACTATTGTATTGTGATAAATTGGCCTGATCGGAGAAGGCTATGCATGTTTTACAGGAGATAAACATACTTTGCTAGTGTGTATCTCAGAGTCAGAGGGCAATGTTTCAGCCAAAGGTTGTTGACATGTGATTTGTGTTCTCTGTGAGAGAAAGGAGAACTGCTGTATGTCTTCCTTGCAATGTCAGTTGTTATACTCTTTAATTTGGAGGATAATGTGATTTGTCATTGGTGAACCTGGATTTGGTAAGCCTCTTGTAGCAGATAAATATTTGTCATATATTAAAAATCAACTTTGGACATAATTAAGATTTTTTGGGATGAAGATTTGATTTAGTAACTTAATTCAGTAGTAGTATTTAATGCTTGTATGTATGGGATTGTCCATATTGTTGCGTGTCTGTACATTGCCTAATCTCAGAATGAAGAGAAAGTAGGACCAATAAATACATTCTCTGAGATAACAGTTTGGAATAGTTTTGTTCGTGATATTTGGAACTCTATTTAAACAGAAAAACTGAAAAAAAAGATGAACTTTTCTTATTGCTTATGTGGCTAAACAAGGGGTTTATAAACTTAACCACATCTTTATAGATGTAATTTTTTTCTTCCAATATACATTATTTGTTGGCCCAAATTTTTCTCTTTTGTACAGTTTATTTTGTATTTATTTTTAATTTTCATATGTATTTTAAGTCGATATGGTGATATGAAACCTTAGAACTTGAAGCTATTCACTTTATTTCATTAGAATGTAGGAAACAAAGGAATATTATTACTCAGACATGTAATTTGTTTTTTTTTTATAGTTACATCAGGGATATACACATTGGTATAGCAGCTTAGTTTAGGTCACTAAATGGTTTACAGGGGAGTATCTCCAGGCCTTAAGATTTAGATTTTCCAGGTATGCTACAAATCACACTCCTTAGGAGAATAAGGACTATGGTAGGTTTGCTGTTTTACTGAACTTTAATAGATTTACCTGAGTTCCAGTTTTTTAATTAGATGTGCAAAAAATCACACCTCTAACAGTGATTTGAGGTGAGTGATGGTGTGCGATTGCACTCGCATGCCTCAAAATTCAAGGCCTAGTATCTCTGACTTACAAGTGACTTTAAGCCTAGTTTATCTCTTGAATCATGATTGCACAGGGACTTCCTTCCCTTATTCATCACTAAAATGTTTCCTTGAAAAAGGGATGTGTTATTGTGGAGTTCCAGTAGGAGATTGGTGTGATACCTTTAAGCCAGTCACCCCAAACACACTTTGACCAGGGAGGTGTTTTTGACAGATGAGCTAATTACTAAATGCTTCAAATTTCATCTGGTCTCATTTGCAAGTTCCTATCATAATGTTTCAGAACAGAAATGAGGCATTTTCAAGGCAAAAAAGGGGTTGTTTTGCATAAATTTAAAAATGCAGCAACAAAATTGTTGTCACATGATACAAAAGAGACATTTGTGAACTAGGATACCAGGGTGGTAGTTGCCGCATTTTTCTTTTCAGTATTTTAAAGGGCATTTGTACTCTCCTCAACTTCCCATTGGCGCATCAGCTGAAGCAAATCTCCTTTCATTTCTTCCAAAAGTACCTGTTATGATCTTTCAATATGCTCATAGGTCATAAACACATGTAGGTTAAAAAAAAATTCAAAGAGGTATTGTTTCCCAATTTGAACATTTATTGACGAAACGATTTTCACATGATGAAAAGATTCAAATGTGAGCTAGTCATGGGATTTAACAAGTGTTTCAGACCATGGGCCACTTTTTCTTGAGTTAACCATGCATATTACATACAATAATACTTGCGGTTATAACCAGGTTAACCTCAATTAAATATTACTTAAAATTTTTAACAGTGGGAATATTCTGCTGGTAGTGTGCAGTTAGTCTACAAATTGACCGTGGGCTGCAGCATTTGAGAGGGCCTAAGCTTTACATGTAAAGCTTTTTATATCAAGAGTGCTCTGTATTAGCTGCTAACTCCCATCTCTCTGTGATCTGTTGTATTGCATG
>WURT03659604.1:0-18294 GCA_009936505.3 Holothuria glaberrima
AAAAAATAACCCTCAATGGCTTCCCTTGGTGGACCAGTCAGATACTTTCGTAAGAAATAAAACCTTTCATCGGGGGGGGGGATACCCTTGTTTTCAAGTAGCAAATGTAGAGCAGACTTCCATGCTGGGTAATTTAGGGGGTCGCCTTCAAAAACACCTGGTTCTGGTATTGGAAGCCTATTTAATTACACTTGCTCAGTCAAAAACTTTGCAAAGTTGTCAATAGGAAGCTGAATTTTCAGAACTTA
The DNA here is from genome assembly GCA_009936505.3 of Holothuria glaberrima. Classification (NCBI taxonomy): domain Eukaryota; kingdom Metazoa; phylum Echinodermata; class Holothuroidea; order Aspidochirotida; family Holothuriidae; genus Holothuria; species Holothuria glaberrima. The sequence continues at coordinate 249 of WURT03659604.1, forward strand.
TAGTTCCAACCGTGCTAATTTTAGATATACCAGATTTGCAAGATTCTTTACTACCTAGGTTAAGGTCAACAGTTCCTTGGAGGTTTGTAGCCTGCACACACCCTTGTGTATGCTTTAGACCCTCATCAGGGAAGTGTCTCACTAAACTACTCGGATTACTTTGTAAATTAGCCTGAGTTTTAACATCAACAAGCTTCATTTTGATCCTTTCCAATTCCTCCTCACACTTTTCTATGTCAGCAGAAGCCCGTGAAACACGACTGGACTTCGACAAATGTGATTTTCGTGACTCGGTATCATCTTTAGAAACAACAATAATATAATCAGATATTCTCTCGATCAAGGCTTGCTGGTCAACCTCAACCCTCTCAAACACATCATATTTTGAACCAATCATACCAGCTTTAGAGAACAATTGATCTAAATCGTAATATGCATCCGACAATTTCGTCATGATTTTCATAGCAAGATCCCAGTCTGCCATTATATCAGGAATACAACCCCTATCGGTCTGCAAGCACTCGATTTTAGATGCTTGACGACGCCAACTTGAGATAATTTTTCGTAACTTTTGCTCTTTAACATCTAGCTGCCATTGCAATCCCCTTTCAGTCAAGGTCCTTTCTCTCCTTAGACCACCACTTTCAATACCATTCCCTTCCCTGTCTTCCTCCATGGCAGGGCGATTGTCTAAATCATGTGGACTAGCTATTACCATGTAGGTGCATACAGCACAACTACTAACAATAATGGTGCTAGGTAACTCACAACGTACGTCACTTATTTGCGTAGTTAGCACCGCAAACGTTAGGCCTATTATAAACAACAAACCTATGCTAACTTCGCACATTACATACACATGAACCAATGGCAATGAATGGTAAAATAAACGTGGTTGGTTTTGCCAAATTGCAAATATAAAATACGATACTTACAATGAGTTTTGTTGGTCGAAAAATGCTCAAGCTGGCTTCGATAGATATACTCCTCGGACGAACGCGGTCTTCTTGCTATTTTGGCTTGTTCAGAGTTTTGTAGGTGTTTGGTAAGCCCAGATACACAAAGTCTGCTTAGACACGTCAAACACAGCACAGTTTGTTTGAAATTTTGTAGACTGAAATTAAACTTGATGGTTACGCAACATCTCTCTCAACATGGAACGCCAGTGTATCAGATTAATGTAGTGGTCAAGTAAGGCTGCCGATGTGGGCTAATAGACTGGTAGTACACGCAACATGCACGGGTGTGGTCGGCCCTCAGGAATGACAATTTCGTCGACGGGTCCTCGACTTCAAAAGAGTTTTCACTGTAGCAGTCCCGACGGCCCGCAAATTACCCGACACATACTGTATGCAAAAGATAACAAGAGTCTCGACTGGATGGGATGGACGTTACTGACGCAATATATATTCTCCAAATCCCGTTCCGTGAAAACTGTCAAACACAAACGAAACACAAAAATATAGCTTAGCATATCAAAATTGCATAATTAAATTGCACTATTTCAACTTCATATTACACATGTGGGCAACTTACAAAAACAAAAAACAATATTTAATTCTTTGGATTCACGCAGGATACACGCAGATGCAAACTACGTATAGGATTAAAAGTCCATGATGAAAACTCAAGCACTGCAGAACACCAACTGCAGTACAACACGCAGATAGAAAGAAATTAAGGAATACGCAGGAGCCTCAGTAGAGAGTACAGAACTGATACGAGATAGCAGTGCTAGTAATTAGACTAGGAGCCAGCTGCCACTAAGATACACCCCAAGGAATGCGCACCTGTTACACTTTACAAAGGGGAAAACAGCAAACACTACATTCCAACATTATCCCTATCAATAAGGCCAGTCCACTCTTATCAGACTGTTCCATTTTAAGAACAATAACAAAATAGTGATGTCTTTTCAGTACAGTACCCAAAGTTTGCAAAATTTATTGTTACTAACCCCAGATAACCTTTGACCATAAAAATGCTTTTACTGGATATACTGAATCTTCTTGCCACGTAACGTTGTAATTGCATGGATTTCTTTTGCCGTCTGCAAGGATTCAAATGGAACGTAGCAGTACCAGCAATTTGTATTGTCTTATAAAGACAACCACTGTAATATTTGGAATAGTTAGAAAAGTATCTTAGTTTAAAATGTTCTTTCAGGGCTTCATCATTTTTTTCATGACAACAAGAACCTTATTACTAAGTTGTAAGCATAAAACCATAAGAAATTTTAAAAAATGATTGATCCGAGTCAAGATAACATTCCGAGAAGAATGTAGAAATGTGTTGTTGTTATTGTAGTTATTGAAAAATCCGTTTGCAGTAATTTTTAGCGTCTCATTAACTTTACCTACAATTTTGTAATAGAGGTTGCTTTGACATATGTCACTGCTTATCGTGTTTACATGTTTCTTCCCATAAAATTGACGTTCATAAATTTTTGGGTTTTTTTTAGAACATTGTCAAACAGAATCAGCACAACCTGCAATGATTAGAGCATTGATGGTAAAAGAAGAGGTAAGGTGATTTATGTGCCTGATTAAATTCATTGGGGTTTTCTTAAACAAACAATTCCAGTAAACCATTCAATTAATTACACACACAAATATTGTACTTGTCACACCGAGGAGTGGGAACTCCCTGGTCACACCATGACAAATACCTTGTGCCCTATCAATTCGTCATCTGTTATCAATACACAATATACGAATCGCCATAAATGTTACATCGGGGTCCCGTAAAAAGTACTAAATGTCGTTTCTTTTTTTTTTCAACAATACCCTTTACAAGATGTATGTACACGACATAAGTGATGGGAGGTTTGAAGAACTTCGCAGTGACTACAATGAGAGAATCGAAATACTTCAAGGACACCTAGAGGAATGTAAACGTGGAAACGTATCACTGGAAAAAGAAAATCTCGATTTAAGAAACAAGATAACAGATCTCGAGAAAGATTTGTGTTTGGCTAATCAAACCATTCTGGAAAGGGATTCAGCATTGTCTCAACTTGAACAGTACCAACTGAACTCGGCTACAAAAACAAGGGAATTGAAGGAATATCTGAGCCAATTGAAGGACACCATTGTTCAATTAAAGCGCCACGTAAGCTTTTCATTCAGTATTGTATATACTCTCATACAACCGCGATAAAGGTAGGACCTGTGTATTTGCCTAAGCGTATGGCACCGATCCTTGCTTGTTTCTCAAAAAGTTCTTGTCCACGACATGTTCTTCCATGAGGGCTTAATGCGTGATGGGTAACGGACATAAACAAAAAAAAAACAAACGAGAACGGAATAAAATGCCAGACTGGACTATGAACAAACAAACTATTTGCATGTCACACAATAATCAACTGAAGAGCCTTTAATTTAACAAAGGTATGAACTTAAGAAATTTTAAAATTTTCAAGTATCTTCTTCGGTGTGTGCAATCATATGTTGTTCAGATCTGCCGTTAAGCTTTGGGTTGTGTAAGTTACAGGCTGCTAGACGGACTACAAAAGACAGTTACTAGAATTGTTCGAGAACTGTGAATACCATCTGCATCAAAAGAATTTTAAAGTAAACATTTTCGCACTGGTTTCTTTTGTTAATATTCGTTGTGCAGTAAGGTCTACGATAAACTAATATTTTGCCTACTTTTGAAAAGCATTTGTCCTGTGATGGTATAGATGCACTATGAACAATGACGTTAACGAAAATACCGTGCAAAAAGCCTAAGTTTGCCTCGCAAGGTTATTAGCATCATGGAACTACTAACAGTTCATTGCTGTCATCTGCTGCACTAACATTTTTCAAGTTGGTAACGTAAATTTCTTTTATCTCTTTTTAACCAGGAGACCGCTGGAATTATGACAGAAGATGTCTGTAAAAATATTCATTTAAAGGATACCACAGATCCTACAGTTTCAGGCATGGTTGAATTCTTCTTGTAAACCAAGTTGACCCGTCCCTTCTCATGGGTATATTTATCTGTGTCGGAGGGGCCGAGGGCTGTTGGGATAGTAGGGTAACATGTAGGGTATAATCCAAGAGGTGCCCTCTTAAAAAAAGCCGGTTCAAATTTGAATCAAATCAGTCAAGATGTGCACTGAACCAAAATCTATTCAAATATCTGGCTGGATTTGGTTCATTTTGAACAGAAAATGCGTGGTTAGTTTTTGTATCATATATTTTGAATCCTTGCCGAATGCAGGCAAGGAATGTATGCGATGATGTTTGTGTTTGTGTGTTTGTGGGTATGCGTCGGTATATGTGTTTTGGTGTTTTTCACCAGAGGTCACCAGAGGCCAAAGACCGCAAACCTTGTAATCACAATATCTCAAGATGGAATTCATATTTTTATATAGATTTGTCATGTCGAGAGAAACAACCCTGTTGTTTTGGTAGAGGTCAAAGGTCATTGAGGTCACCAGAGGTCAAAGACGAAAACCTTCTAATCTCGACATCTCAAGATAGCAATCATGGACACTTTTTTATCATTGGTGTACAGATTCGTCAGTGGTTAAAGAAAGAATAATTTTGTCTTTGGTGAAGGTCAAAGGTCATTTGAGGTCACCGAAGTTTAAATTGCGAAAACCTTTCAAAAAGCTTGTAATAACGATATTTCAAGATAGGAATGACTGACACTTTTCATATTTGGTATATTGATTTGTCGTGATGAGAGAAAGAACCCTATTGATTTGGGTGAGGGTTAAAGGTCATTTGAGGTCGCCAGACGTTAAACTGAAAAAACTTCGTACATGGATTGTAATCACAATATCTCGAGATAGGAATGACTGACACTTTTAATATTTGGTAGATAGATTTCTCGTGTTGAGAGAATGGACCCTATAGTTTTTGATGGAGGCCAAAAGCCATTTGATGTAGCCAGAGGTTACACTGTGAAAACTTTGTATATGGCATGTGATCACGATATCTCAAGTCAGGAATGACGGACACTTTTCAAAATTGGTGTATAGATTTGTCATGTTGAGAGAAAGAACGGTATTGTTTTTGTTGGAGGTCAAAGGTCATTTAAGGTCACCAGAGGTGAAAGACGAAAACCTTGTAATCACGGCATCTCATGATAGCAATGATGGACACTTTTGTAATTGGTGTACAGGTATTGTTATGATTAAATAAAACACTATTGTCTTTGGTGGAGGTCAAAGGTCATTTGAGGTTAAACTGCAAAAATCTCGTAAAAAGCTGGTAGTCACGATATCTCAAGATCTCGAGACAGGAATGACCCGCACTTTTCATATTTGGTATGTAGATTTTTCATGTGGAGAGGAAGAACCCTATTGCTTTTGGTGGAGTTCAAAAGTTATTTAAGTTTATCTGAGGTTAAAATGTGAAAACCTTGTAAACGGCTTGCAATCAGGATATCTCAAGATAGGAATGATGGACCAATTTCATATTTAGTAGATAGATTTTTCATGTTGAGAGGAAGAGCCCTATTGTTCTTGCTGGAGGTGAAAGGTTATTTGAAGTCACCGGAGTTTAACTGCAAAAACCTTGTTTGGTCTGTAAACATGATATCTGAAGATAGGAATGACGGACACTTTTTAAATGTGATATATAGATTTGTGTTATTGAGAGAAAGAACCTTTTTGAATTCGGTAGAGGTTAAAGGTCATTTGAGGTCAACAGGGGTTAAACTGTGGAATCCTTGAAATCACGATGTCTCGAAATAGGAATGACCAACACTTCATACTTGGAATGTAGATTTGTCATGTTTAAAGAAAGAACCCTATTGTTTTGGTGGAGGTCAACAGTTATCTGAGGTAACCGGAGGCTAAACTGCGAAACCTTGTTTGGTTTGTAAACATGATATCTCAAGATAGCAATGACGGACACTTTTTATATGTGATATAGATTTGTCTTGTTGAGAGGAAGAGCCCTACAGTTTTGGTGGAGGTCAAAGGTCATTTGAGGTCACTAGAGGTCAAAATCTGAAAACCAGGTAACCATGGTATCTCAAGATATATCAAGACAGACACTTTTCATAACTAATATATTGATTTTTTTATGACGCAAGGAAGAACTCAATTGTCTTTGGTGGAGGTCAAAGGTCATCTGAAGTTCATGGTAATTGAGGTAAACTGAAAAAACTTGTACATGACTTATTAACACGATATCTCAACATAACAAAGATAGACCCTTTTATATGTAGTATAGATTTGTTATGTTGAGATGAAGAAACCTATTGTTTTGGTGAAGGTCACAGGTTATGTGAGGTCACTAGAGGTCAAAGTCTAAAATTCTTATTAACATGATATACGAAGGTGGGAAGGAGAGAAGCGAAGCTATTTATACCTTGTAGTTAGATTTGTCATGTTTTCGGTGAAAGCACAAGTCATTTGAGGTTACCAGGGGTTCAAAACTGAAACTTTGTAAACGTGACAGTAGAAGGGAGGCGGTACAGACAAATTTCCTCTATGACATATTCTTTTCTTTTTCAATTATTTGTTATTTAATTTTTGGTGAGGTTCAAAAGGTATGTGAGCTCAGCAGGAGTCCAATTTTGAACGCATAGTAGAAAATGATGTACTTAAGAAGTGTAAAATTGAGGGATGAACATACCCCTTTCGGCTAGGAATCACTAAGCCTTCGGGCTTTTTGGTTTCATATGTGGTGGCAAAACAGTATTGGCCAGACTTTATTAATAAGTAACATTGACATACTTTGGCCTAACAAATCTGCGGAAAGATATAATGAATATTAAGATCCTAAAATATTCTCATTTTTTTCATTTTGCACATCTATTACTTCAGTTCCCTGTCTTCTACATCTACATCACAAATTGAAGACATTACCTTAAGAATAAAGTCTATACTGTGTCACCCCTCACATTTTAGGGCGTTTTAAATTAGCAGGGGAATGCCTGTCTTAAAATTAGTGGAATACTAATACTTATGCAGAGGGTATATTCTCGTTTAGATTGCTATCCAAAAGGTAACCTGCTCAAGCTACAAGCATCATTCCATTCAGACTTACTGTGATGAAAAAGCATTGGCTCGTCGTGCAATACCTCGCTTACTTTAAATCTCATTGTTAATTCGCGTGAATTTAACAATAGAAGAACATGAGACAACAAAATGTTGAATATTTTTTATACCTTGTAGGTTCTTTAATGTTTCCAACATTACTAAATATGATTTAAATTACAGCCAACGTTTTGAAACTCTGCACCTCCCAATGTATTTGTTTTGGGATTTCATGAAAGTTCTATATCAATTCCCGGTATAAATTCCGGTTGAACCCAGCTGGAGGTTTTCAACTAGGTTCAACGTGTGTTTTGAAACGTTCTCAACTGGGTTTTGGTCAACTGGGTCAACTGGGGTTTGGTCAACTGGGTTTTGGTCAACCGGTTCTGGTCAACTGGGTTTTCAGTCAATTGGGTATTGTTAACTGGGTTTCCAAATGGGTTCTTTTTTCAACTGGGCTCGACTTGGTTCTTCGAATGGGGTGTTTTTCATCTAGATTCAATTAGGTTTTCACCAACTAGACCTTACCGAGTTTCAGTTACTATAATTATAGCTAGACTGGACAGGTTTTTACTTTATATAGAATTTCCCACCAACTAGGCCGCGTGTTTTGTCTAGTGGTGGAGCATCCGCCTCTCACGCGGGAGGCCCGGGTTCGAATCCCAGGTCAAGTCATACCAAAGACTTTAAAAATGGAACCTACTGCCGTTGTGTGCGATGCTCCGCATAAGCGATAGAGCAAGGGAAAACAATCCAGTGCCCCACAACTCGAGAAATGGCAGTAGGCGCCGCTAGATTAAACCCAGAAGTTATAAAATGAGGCGTTAAACCCCATCTAACTAACTAGACCCAGCCTGATCTACAGTTCTGGGCTTTTCAATTGGTTGGTTTCTGAATCACTCTACACATAGCAAAAACTTACACGTAACTTCCAAAGTACTAATTTATTCTTCCACTGTATTACTCTATATAAATATCCACAGTATCAAATAAGATTTGTATGAGTAATGTTAAGCGGTCAGTCTTTATGATAAGATCAAAACAAGCCAGACGATACTTGTATGCGTGTTGTACTTACTGCTCGACAAAACACCTTCACAAAATCAGTGAATGCACATTTAAGTATTTCAGTACTAAAACTTCACAAACAGATTGACCACAATAGTGTCACATGAACTTCACACACTCTGCCAATGTATAGTCCAAAGTATTCTAGTTCTAACAAGAACATGAACTGGAAAATAAAATGTCCAGTTAAATTTAAGCAGGTCAAATATTTATTGAAAATTAAATCACTTTTACATTAGTCAAAAGCTGAGTGTAACTAGTAAATCCAATAGATCTGTTTCTCTAGGTTGCAGTTTTAAAATGTAACATTAGCTAAATACAGTTTGGAACATGCATGATATTTGAAAGTTTACTATCTCTGTTAATTCGTAACCGCTGCATGGGACCCTCTGTTTTTTACAGTAGTCGAACTGTTGTGAAACATGCAGGTTAGTTAAAACAAAGCCTCCCGCCCTCCGGGTTTTATATTACTCTTCATTGCTTCTCAAATCCTGCTTCTCACAAATCCGTGAAACAAAGGAAAGACATTATAACTCCATAATATGTGACTTTAAGGGCGACCAAAATCTTTTATTCAAAATAGTAATAGAGTTAAGGAAAGGTACATGTAAGATGCCACTACCAGAAGGAGAAAATGATAAAGATTTGGCAAATGAATTTGCTGCATTTTTCTCAGAAAAAATTGAAAAGATACGTATAGGTTTAGATAAAGTCTAAAGGTTTTAGTGAACGATACACTAGATATAAGTCATCCAGATATTGAAGTTAATTTTAACAAGTTCCGCTTTGTTAAGGAATTAGAAATTTCAAATATAGTTAGTGAGTTTAGCAACGCTACATGTCACTCTGACCCAATTCCAACAAAATTGGTAAAGGAATGCTTGAACGTACTCGTGTCACCTATTACCAGCATTGCCAATGTTTCACTGTTATATCACACTTTTCCTAAGATTTGGAAAGAGAGACTAGGGAAACTGCTACTAAAAAAGACCGGATTAGATCCAGTGTACAGCAATTATCGCCCGGCTAGTAATGTCCCATTTTTGAGCAAGATGATTGAGAAAGCTAATCTTGCCTACCAACTGGAGCTCATTCATCAAATGGATCTTATTCCAGATCTTCAGTCGGCATATCGGCCGTATCATTCAACGGAGACTGAGCTGCTTAAAGTTACTTCTGACATCCTGATGTCTATGGACAACAATCAAGCGATACTGCTAGTTCTCCGAGATTTGAGCGCTGCGTTTGATACGATCGATCAATCTATACTGGAGATCGTACTGGAAAAACATGGCATCACTGGTGATGTACTTGCCTGGGTTAGCTCTTATCTTAAGAATTGCACTTAGGGTGTACAGCCCCAGTCGGGTGTTATGTCTTAACTGCGACCACTCCATTATGGTGTGCTTCAAGGAAGATGTTAAGGTCTTTTGGCATTCTTGTTGTATAATAGTCAATTATTTGCTCTTATGCAGAAGCAGTTGCCCCAAGTTCATGTGTACGCTGATGACACACAACTTTACTTATAGTATCAGGAATTACAGCCTTTGATCAATTACATCTTCATATTGTATCGTTTCCTCAGCTCGCCATCACTCGCACTCCATTCACTGCACTGCCCACATATCAACAATGTAAACAAACATGGCGTCTCAAATCGTGAACCTCAACCACTCATACAGCATGCGTTCAAATCAAAATTTAACTCATCATTCAGAACAACATTCAGGGTGATCACAAAGTGATTAAGAGAAGCAACGGACTATAGACGATTAATTAGAAAGTCAATATATAGAAAAGAATTTATTGTTGACCTTGATAATCTCCGGGTACAACATATCGGACGCCAGGATTAGAAAAGCTGATGTTTGGTTGTCCTCTGTTCCAATGAAATCTGTTCCCAGGGGGACCAAATCTTTGATGCCTCGTTTAGTAGAAAAACCTAATGGAAGCTGGATGTTTACGAATCGTACCTCACCATCAGGAGAGGGGACATGACCAAGGACTTTGCCGATTTTCCAGCTGACATTTGGAGTAGCGTCTCGGATCAAATAGACTCCAATCATTTGAGGGAATCGAGGGATCTCACCACGAATGGTCTTAATATGTGTTTGATGGGCTTCACGAAGTTCCTGCAAGTATTGGGTTTGGGTGCCTGATCTTCCAGAACTGATCCAGCTTCTTTTCTCTCATTTTCTATTGGCTTAATAATGTTGCCTGTCCACGAGGTTTGGGGTCGTAGTCTGGGTCATCGGGATCTTCTTCACACGGTGGCACACCTAGTTGAGCCATCGATGCCATCAAACTGGCTGGTGTCAGGACTGATCGTTGGTGTCAGGTGACAAGTTCAAAAGTGGTCTGTTGTTGAGGGTTTCTTCAATCTGGGCAACAAGAGTCTGCAATCCCTCGTCAGTAACAGTCATTTTTCAAAGAGTTTTCTTTATGATCCTTTCCACCAAGTCGACTAGTCTTTCATAGAAGCCCCCAACCCATGACAACTTCTCTGAAATGTTACGCCAGTGGGTACCCTTTTGTGAATAGAATGTTGTAAGGGATTCTTTGATTTCTTCACTAGGCTTCTGTCTCCAAATTGCCTGTAAAATACTTGCACAGTTCTTGAATTGAAGAGCATGGTCAGTCAAGATGGTGTGTGGGGTTCCTCTACGTCCAATAAATCACTCGACAGCTTGAACTGCTGATTCTGCCGAACAATCTTTGATCACTTCTAGTTGTACCGCCCGTGTGGTAAAGCAAGTAAATAAAGTAATCCATCGTTTCTGATTAACACCTCCAGTGTTTTCTTGAATGAACAGTGTGCCCAGGTAATCGACACCAGTGTATTTGAATGCTGGTGCACGTTGCACTCGTTTTGCAGGCATCTGTGCTAATCTTGGTTGTTGAAATAGTCCGCCTTGTACCCCTCTACAAATTAGGCACTTCCGGAGAACACCTGTCACTTCAGCGAGACAATGGGAAATGGAACGGCTTAGTCTCACTTCTTCCAGAGTAGACCTAGAACAAAAGTGAAATACTTTTTCATGAGGGTTTTCAACCACCAGTGTGGTGAATTTTTTGTTTCTTGCCAGTAGGTTAGGATACTGGCGATCTTCTGCAAGATTTGCGTTGGCAAGATCCCCGCCGCAACGGATCAGGGAACCATCTAAGAATAAGCCAAGTTATTTGATCAGTTGGCTTGTCTTGTCTCCCTTAAATAACTTGAACTTCTCCTTGAAATGTTGCTGTTCCACAGCTTGGACCAATGTTGTTTAGCAAGTTGAAGCTCATTAATAATAAATAAGATTAATGGAAATTTATAATGTGCACACATCCGCAGAAAGCGCTCATGGCGCATGCAGGGCTCAAAAGAGATACAAAACATAAAACAAAAATACAGAAAAAAACAATAACGAAATGAATTCTTAAGAAAAAGCAACGTCAATCAAATGAGTTTCAAGCCTACATTTAAAAGTCTGGAAAGTTGAACTAGAAAGAATACGTTCGAGAAGCTTGTTCCATAGGTGACTAGCAGCAGCAAAGAAAGATCTGTCACCCCAGGACCTCAAAGTTTTCAGCCAAGAGATGTCGAGAAGCTGATCTCAAACCGGAGCGTGTTTGGGAGAAAACAAGCAGTTCAGTTAGCTAGGTTGTTTATTTGGTACGATAAGCGAGGTGAAGCATCTTAAACTGAATCCTGAAACGGACAGGAAGCCAGTGCAGATCAGACAGGACGGGGGATATGTGCATTGAAGCCTTTGTACGAGTAACTAGACGAGCGGCGGTATTTTGTTTCAATTGAAGTCGACAAATTCAGTTGTTGGGGAGTCCAAACAGAAGGGTATTTCCCATGTCGAGACGGGAGGAAACGAAAGCGTGTACTAGCTGTTCCGACTAGCTTGTTGGTTGAGATATTTTCCGATTTTGCCCAGTTCCTAGTATGGTGGCTGCACGATTAGATAGGCGCATTGATGTGCGATCCCATAGACAATTTAATATCCATTATGACACCATGGTCACGCACTTGGTCAACTAGGGGATATCTGAGTCTCCAGCTCTAAAATGAGGGACGTCGATCTCCCCTAGCTTCACCGGTGAACCAAAAAGAATAAACTCAGTTTTATTGTCATTAAGTTTTAAATCTCTTCAACACATTCCTCCATGCGATGAAGGCATTTTTATGCTTCTTGCTTTGTAGCTTTGAATGACGAATAGATTTGAATGTCATCAGCATAAACATGATAGTTCAGCCAATGTTTTTTAATGAGATTTCGAACAGAGGATGTGTACACAACAAACCATTGAGGGCCCAACACTGAGCCTTTCGGCACTGAATAATTAAAAACAGCTGGTGTGAGAAGTAATCACGAATGCGTATACATTGCGATCGGTTATGAAGATATGATTTGCACCAATCCAGAGCACTAAGGCCAATCACTGTGTGTTATTGCAGTCTGCGAAGGACTTTCTGGTCAACCGTGTCAAATGCAGAGATGAGATCGAGTAAAATCACTGCAGTAACTTTGCCACGGTCCATTTCACGCAGTATGTCATTTTGAACACGTAGTAAAGCGGTCTCAGTGCTGTGATGGGGACGGTAGGCAGATTCGAAAGGGTTCTGCAACTCATTTTGAGTGATCACAGACCATAGACGGGTGAAACAATACGCTCTATCAGCTTTCCAAGAAACGGTAAGTTTGCGTCTGGTCTTAAGTTTAAGTTCTTTAGAAGGGGTATAATATATGGAAGTTTCAAATCAGTGGGAAAAACCACGGAAACAGAAGATTTGTTTATAACGCATGTTAAGGAGTGAGCAATATCTTTTATACGGTGTTTTATTAACGAGGTAGGTATCGGATCTAGCTCGCATGACTTTGTTGGAGCTTTCATGAGTACCTTTTCAGCTTTTCCATTTGTTGTTAGTTCGAAGATGAGTATTCGGGGACAACAACCATCGCCTTCAAGATAACAGAACCAGCACATTCCTTACGGAAACTACGACGGATTCGGTCAGTTTTCTCCACGAAGTAATCGGAGAATTGGTTAGCTAATTCATGCTCAGAATGGCAACTTGGAAGTATACAGTAAAAGCTGAATTTTGCTGCCTCAATTAACCGATTAACAATTTGCCTTTTATTACAAAAAACTGGCGGTCTACTTCAAGTTTCGATCCAGGCCATTTACGCTCAAGTTCCCTTCTTTTAGATTTAGCCGAACGTATTTCCTCATTATACCGTGTTAGACCTAATGACAACACGACGAGTCCGAGGAGTCGCATCTTTGTTCAAAAGCTCCTTTAGTGATCTATTGTATTTTCTGACACATTCATCGAGAATGTCGTTATCAAAGTCAATTGAAGAAAGTTTCTGGACGATATCATGACCAAACACGTTAAAGTTAATTGAATTTAGGTTGCGTGTTGCCAATGCTTTCCATTGGCGGGGAGGCTTCTGTTGCATTAACTTACAAGTAACAACTAGATGGTCTGATAAGCCAGCCTGAACACAAGTTTCAGACACCATATTGTTTGTTTCACGAGTAATAAGAAGATCCAATACATGACCGTAGTCATGAGCGACCTCAGTTATATAATGTTTTAACTCATAGGAAGAAAGTAGTTCCATAAACTGTTTACCTTCCCTGTTATTCACATCATCCACCCAAATATTAAAGTCACCCGTGAAAACTACCTCAGTCGAATTAAGCTGGTAGCTTTCAATCAAAAAACTAAATTCCTGTAACAGCTCTTTGGATTTAACAGCTTTTGTCTCCGGAACACTGTTTTTCAAACATCTGTCAATGAAACGACGACAGTATGCTGTTACTCTCAACAGTTTACTAACATCACTGTACCGTTGACATCAATATTGAAAAGGTACAGTATTTTCCTTATTGGAGTTCTGTTGGTGGACCTTTTGATTTGTGTCGTCCTTTTGTTTTCCTTTGTTTCTTTTGCTTCGAGTTGGTGACAATTTGGATTATCAATTGGAACAGGACATCATTTTGGCAAATAATTTTCATCTTTAATAGTCCACTCTGGTCCTGTTAACCAATTTAATTCTTTCAAAACCTTGGCTGAAACTCCCCGTGTGGCAAGGTCGGCGGGATTCTCCTCAGTTCTCACATGGTTGAAACTAATGTCTCCTTTACCCACTATTTCTTGGGTTGTTCGTTTGACAAAGGCTGAGAGCTCCTTTTTAGAGTAAATCCAGTGCAGTGTAATTTGAGAATCACTCCACAGGAATTTTCCATCTACTGGATAGTTACGTTACCTCTCTACAAATCTCAGTGTTGTATCCAAACTGTATCCCAATGGTTTCTAAATCCCAGTCGTTGCATAGATTCTTTACCACTACTCACGCATAGCATTCGGTTTATCTTTACTGGTTCCTCAGTAAGAGACTCTATCATGGTAGATACATTCATTTCACTTTTGATAGGATTAGTGTCTTTCATTTTTTTAACTTTTCCAGAGAGCATGTTACCTTATGGCGTGTGGTAGAACACCAGACTGTTTTGAATGGCTGTTGAGGGTAGGCAAGCACCCATAACATCACACCAATAGTCCATACCAATTACTATGTCAATTGGTGTTGATTTGTCTGAAGTAGGTGGATTTTTGATAGGCTTAAAAATCTGAACTTTCTTCCAAGTGGCTTTATCAAAGTGAATGGCTTTAGTTCAATTGGAAGAGCCATGTTAGAGATAGTGTAGGCTTCAACCTCTGTCTTAAAATTCTACGGCACATCATTTTCTAGTTCCAACACTCCAGCATTTATTCTTTCAATTTGTTTAGTGTTGATCCTTAGGGTTTCTAATGTTACCTGTTTCTTAGATTTTAATTTCATCTTCTTTGCAGCCTCAGCACTGATACAGGTAACCTTTGCACCGGTATCTACAAAAAGGTGCGCCTGTTTCTTTTCTTTGTCTCTGGATTTGTAATCTCGCATAGAAATGTTGCCATAACTATTCCATTATTTTACTTGCTAGTAACTTAGAAAGACATCAATTTGCACTCTTTCGTTTTCATTTGGTTCTCCTTCTTTTTCTGTTTGGACACTTAGATGCATTTGTTGTTTGACCTCCTTTTTTATGCACAGTGCTGAGTTATGACTCTCATCTTTGCAATGGAAGCATTGTTTCTTCTTTTTACAGTCTTTGTACAGATGACCTTTGTTCAAACATTTGAAGCAACGTCCTTCCCCTTAATCATGTCTGGCCGCTTCTGTACATGGGTTATTTTTGGGCATTCATCACTTCCTTGGTTTTCCTTACCACGAAATAAACAACCTGTTTTATTAATCTGCATTGCATTTTGGGCAAAATTAGCAGTGGGTACTTTAGACTGTACTTGTTAATTACAATCAGTGGATTCTTCTATTTTTCTTTTTTCTTACCGGTGTTTCCACCAGTAATATTCAGCAACTGGAAACTCTTTAGGAAATCCAGTAACTCTTTCAATGACATTGTGTTTTCCTTGAAGAAACCTCATCTTATTCATTTCGATGGTCAGAGATCGGGACAACTTATCAGTCATTTCTGTGACTTATGCAGTCAAGGCTTCATCTGGTATATCCTGCCTTTTTAAAGCAGCAGTGAAGGCATTCATCTCACATGTAAAATTTTCCAAGTTATTCATATTTTCTTTGACTGGACGGACGGAGTGTAGGCTATCCAATAATGACCTTTTCTGGTGCATTTTGTCACCATACTGCTTCTTTAAAGTGTCATTGCATCTGCATATTTGCTTCCCTCCAGACCCAATCTTTTAATCTTATCATAGACAGGCCCTTTCGAAACTTGTTGAAGATAGTCAAGCTTTTGTTTGTTAATTAGCTGGCGTTGACTGTCAATATTAATTTCAAAAGATTCCCCAAAATTTGGACATTTCAGAATTTTGCCCTCAAAGGTCGGTAACTGAATTTTGGAAAGCTTGACAAGATTCGGCGATATAGAGGTTTGATTGAGGCCTGGTAGCCCTGGTGGTTGTTGTGAAGCAGGATTCTGTAGAGTATTCAATAGTACCTGCTGGTTTTGATCCCTATGAACTTTTATTTTCTGCAGTAAGTGTATTGTCTGTGCTTGGCTTTGCTGTTGGGCATGCTGTTGAGCCTGAATGAGGAGTTGCATTTGATCTTGGGATCGCTGTTGGGCCTGAAATAATTGTTGCATGTATTGTTGGGACTGGAATAAGAATTGCATTAAGTGACCTTTAAAATCACTTTGACCGACTGTAGGGCCTTGTTCAAGGGGTACCTTTGACTTAGTGTCCCATGAAACCTTTGGCGGGGTGATACTGTGCTGGTATTGGGACTGATCATTAGCTTTAGGACTTGAGAATCCTCCTGCTTTGGTGGTGACACCAGTTATATCTTGTAAAATCTTTAGATTACACCCATACTGCTTTAACTGACTTCGAATGTTCCATCATGAAACAGTTGGGCCAGTAAATTGTCACCACCACAGTCCCCACCTTTCCATGAGAATTGCCCCAAATTAGTAAGGGCATCACACAGCCTCTGGGTTAATAAATCACTTACACGGTGGTTTAAACAGTCACCTCACAACCATTGTGTACACTCAACACATTGAATGCCATCATCTGTACTTCTTTTGCATTTGATACACGGCTGCATTTTGCTTTGACTTAATCTGTCCTCTGTTGTATACTAGGCTTTATTCAGCCTAGTCTATAGGATATCTTAACCCTGTTTAACTTAATCTTACCAGAAGGATTCGTCTTGAAATTCAGTAAAGGTTCCCAACCAGGCTGTGCTACCAATTGTCGTCTACCGTTGTCGAACCGGCACAACAAAGTCGCAAGGTTTACGCAGCAGAATCTTCAAGTCTAGGCCCTGGTACTGGTTGTAGTTTTAGTTGTATTGCCAGTTCACATAAACAAAACAGAATGAAACTGCACTGAAAGGTCTTGTGATTATCACTGTGAATATTGTAGTATCAGGAATTACAGCCTTTGATCAATTACATCTACATGTTGTATCGTTTTCTCAGCTCGCCATCACTCGCACTCCTTTCACTGCACTCTCCACATATCGGCAATGTGAAAATCTTGAACATCTACCCACTCATACAACATGAGTTCAAATCATCATTCAACTCATCATTCAGAACAACACTCAAAGAAATTACAAAGCGATTAGGAAAAACAACGGATAAATAGACGATGAAGTACAGAGTCAATATAAAAGAAAAGAATTTATGTTTGTCCTTTACACATATTACCTTCTATATTTTAATTGAGCATTGGCTCACAATTGACAAAAGGATAAAGTTTAAATTGATGTTGATAATCTACAAATGCTTAAACAATCAAGGACCGAAATATCGCAATGAAATGTTAACACTGTCACATTACTATTAGTAGTTCCGCGCACTACTTCCAAGTTCTTTAGGGTAGCTGGGCCGAGACTCTGGAATTACCTTCCACTCTATCTCAGAAGTGTCACAGATACTTCAAAATTTAAAGCTGGACTAAAGACTTACTTTTTCAATCTGTAGTCATATTTCAATTATTTTTGAGGCTTTTTATGGAATCTATTTATTTGATTATATTATTTGTAAAGTGCACGTGAACAATTTTGTCACATCGTGCGCTATATGAAGTATCTAATGTATATATATATATATATATATAACGCTACTTCCCCCCCTTAAGGCGAAAGTCCTGATATCTTCCTACCTTAAGGCGAAAAAACAATAAAATACATAAGCATATATTTCCCCCCCCCCCCACGTCCTCAAGATATTAACAACGTTATTTCAATGGCCTGCCATCTGTGCATGTTAACAGATAGGTGTCCGTCAATTCGTCGACTTTGAAGTAATAGCATATTGATTGTGTCTGTAAAAGAACATTACCGCACGTTTACGTATTCCTATACAAAAAGTGTGTGAAAACGTTAAGGGGAATCGGTTTTTTCGCCCTATTTTTTCGCCCTATTGTCGACTTTTCAACAACTTCTTTCGCCCTAAGGTGGGAAT
>WURT03659625.1:3570-18290 GCA_009936505.3 Holothuria glaberrima
TCAAGCAGACTTGGGCCAGTTGCCAGTCCAGTCCTTATTTTGCAATGCACCACCAAGACTTCAGGAATCCCTTGGTAATTTCAAGTTAGTATGTGCAAAATTAATATGTTACAGCTCAGCCTTACCTCAAGCAGACTTGGGCCAGTTGCCAGTCCAGTCCTTATTTTGCAATGCACCACCAAGACTTCAGGAATCCCTTGGTATTTCAAGTTAGTATGTGCATAAAATATGTGAAATGAACTCATGGACCATGTCAGTGTGCACAAATCAAGGAAATATTGTGTGTAAAAATCAAAGAAAATACTCACTAATTAAAGTACTAATCTCAGTTCTGGATTTGATAAGATGAAGGATTTGAACAGGCAGTGTTTGAAGCAATCTAGGCCCTGTATCTTAGAGACTATTGGGTGCAAATAACCTGGCCCTTGCTTATTGTAAAGTTCGATTATGGGAACAGACCAAGTTTGCACTGTATATGTCGTTATGAGGAGTGTTATTGCTCGTCTTAAACCTCATCTAACAAACTAATTGTCATTATTGTGGAGATAAGTGCCGAAATTTTGCGAGTTTGTGAACAGAATGTATACTTTTTCTGTACAGTGCTGGATCAAAACAAGTTGTCATAAGTATAAGACTAAAGATCAGAGATGTTAACCATTGTACCCACAAGTTAGATAAACCTAAATCAGGGAATAATTTATCTGGTATCGCATCACATTTTGCACACAAGATGAACAAATTGCTACACAAATGCAAAATTGTGTAGCAGATTTTGTGCATACAACATAGGGGTTTTTAATGATTTTGTGATAGAGAAGCCCAGGAACCTCAAAACTGCTATGCAAATGTTGAACACTAAATTATTCCCTGTAAATGGCTTGCTGGTTTTAGGTGTAGGCCAGCATAGTTCAACTAGGAAGTGTCCCTTGCCAATGTTTACTGTGTAAGGTGTATGGAACCATTTGAGTAAGTTGTAAACTTAGGCAGACGATGGTAGTACTTTCATTTTAGTTTGTACAAATTGTATAATTTATACAAATTTATATAAATTTTTTTCAAAATTTAGTTTGTATAATTAGTTGTCCATACAGTGGTGACACTATGCATATATATTGTATGATACATATACTTGTGATCAAATCACATTGCATCATACAAGTTATGTAAACTGTAGCAGTAGCCCATAATGATTTGGATCAGTATTTATTTACATTAGGCAAAGCATTGCAGGATTCCCACACACTTTGCTCAACAATCTTGCAACTTGTAAAATTGCCTAGAGGAATATCCCACACCTGGTGGGGAAGTCTGTTCGAAAAAAGTTGACTTGATGTGTTGCAACCTATCAAGATACCTGTGAACCGTGGGTCCCATCCAACATATTGTGGAGGGGTGGGAAAGTTTTGTCCTAAATTCTGAAACCTAGTGCCAACACTGATTTAGATACAAGAGGAATAGGACTACTTGAATTACATTTTCAAGCATAGAAAAGGTTTGATATTGCCTATAATCACACTGCAGTGTTCTCCACGAGGGATTTTATGGGGGGGGGTAGCCTGCCCCTGAGTGAAAGTTCCCACCCTGAAATAGCGACCACCCTCTTGAAAACATCCCGCCATCATACTGGAAGCAAAAAGTTACATTCTTTCTTTTTTGAAAGGGAATAATCATATTTTCATGTGGGAATCAGTGTGATTCACGATTGCGTAGGTGCTTCTATCGTGCCCTTTCTTGAAAATTTGTGGAGGACACTGCTCTTTATGAGTACTGATGTCATCCTTGTTTTAGGATTTTCTTTTTCTTCCTTGTGTTATGTTCACCTTTATTTTCACCACATTTTTCCTTTCTTTTAATAGAACTTGAAAGAACAAAAAGACAGGAGAGAACACTTTTCTCAGGGCACTGTCACATCTAGTCTACCACCGTCATCAGCCACGCCTAATGGTAGGTAGACAACGAAAAGTATTTTTAAAGCTACTTAGAAGTGTTTAATGTACTAAATGTATATGCAGTCCAAAAATATTAATCCAGGTTGTATCCTGACATGTGATAGTTTTTAAAGTCTCTACTTAGGGAATTCTCTATGATTTGAAAGAGCACCCTCTACTTTAGTGAATGGGGAGAAGCCATGCATAACACAGAATGGCTGCATTCCAGCATCTTGTGTAGTACAATGTCATGCACATGCACTTGTTTAGACCAGTTTTAAGTGCTGTTCATCTCACATGTTTTGATCAAATATTAAAATGTCCATCTTTTATACTGATTTCCTGTTCAGAAAACTGCAGAGACTTTGCATGGACTTCAGATGCCATTTAGCAAGGTTAGCTAGATAGGTAAAATGTGCTTGGTTGTAGATATCCCATTTGTATAATCACAATGGTCTTGGCATGTCCTTTCAACTTTCATGTTGCATTTCAGATGTAAGTAGTAATATAAACAGGGTTCCAGTGAAGATGGGAAAAGGTCACAAATCAATGAATGAATATCAGTAAAAATTCCTGACAGTTGTAGAATTATGATTTAGGACAGTGTTTGTCAGTTCTGAGTGTGTGAAGGGAAGGGGTAGGGACAGGGGGATAAGGGGGAACCTGCTAACCCTAGAGTGTTTATGTGGTTGAAGTTGTTGCATTTGACTAGTTTGGATGGTAAAATAAATGATGTCAGGTGAAAAATGGCTTCCTTTGGGTGTAGTGTCCTTCGATCCCAAAATTTTTTGTTACGTATTTGACTCACAGAGTGATGTTATATCAGTGAATTTTAGAAAATTGTTTCTCCATTGATCTTTACTTATAGTCTTTTATATTTCTTTTTTCATTATTCTCAGGTGGTTCATTTCTAAGTCAAGATGCAGTTGTAGATATGAGTGCCTTGGACGGTCCCAGACATAGAAATAATGTACAGGAAATGCAAATGATACAACAAGATGATTCTTATATCAAAGAGAGAGAAGAGACAATGCATAGCATTGAGAGTACCATTGTAGAACTGAGTGGTATCTTCCAGCAGCTAGCACATATGGTCAAAGAACAAGAAGAACAGGTGCAAAGGTAAGATTCACATCAGGTTTGCATTTAGAAGGAGGAGTAATTTCATGACAGCTACAACAAGCAGCCCCTTTCTTATTTGTCACTGTCTTCGGTATGACATGACAGAAGCTTGATCCCGTCCTGGCTTTAAGGTAGATACTTAAAGATAAGATTACTTTGGGTTTACCAGAGGACATATCAATTTTGAAAACTTGCCAATGTGACATATTATTAACGGAATCTTTGATGAGTCTCATACTTGTCACATGAGAAATATTTTTTGAGTGAAATGGAGGTGGTATTTGTTGCAGAGGTCATAGCTTAATTCAGGTCATCAAATATCAAACTATAGATCTTGTAAACATGATATATCAAAAAACATGTCTGAATATTGTTTATCTGACATTTAATGCCTTAAGTTGAATGCAATGACCATTTTAACAGACTACATCAATCTGTATATTAACACCAATTGATCTCAACAATCAATATCTAAGTGCAAAACACAGTACTTTTAATTCAAAACCATGAGTAGTAAAAATTAATTTCTCATAGGCAAGGAAGCAGGTAATCTCCTGGTTTCCTGGTTGTTAAAACAGATTAAAACTTTTCTTATGTGATATTTTTCTTCATCAGGATTGATCACAATGTTGAAGACACAGTAATGAATGTTGAAGCTGCCCATGGTGAGATTCTCAAATACTTCCAATCGGTTACATCCAATCGATGGCTAATGATCAAGGTGTTTATAGTCTTGATTGTATTCTTCATAATATTCATCGTATTTTTAGCCTAAATTATAATTGTTGGAGATTTTGCCTTCTAAGACGCATAATAGCCAGTCTCCTGTAATTAAGTGTTCTGCAGAGCCTTTGCATGGGCATCGCAACTGCACATTAACAACCTTCGCCATACTGGGGGATAACACAAATTATTTATCTCTTATAAATTGTTGCTTTTTAGTCTTGTGCTCTAGTATGGTACTAAAACAAACATGATGTGAAGAAGGGTCTGCAGAATAGTACAGTTGTATGGTTAGCATTAATAACTACATGAAAATAAAATAAATCAAGAGGTTTTGGAATTTTTTCCAACTTAGACAAAATGAACAGTGGAAATGTACTTGCTCCTTAAAGTTTGGTCATATCATAGTTCAATAAATGGAGACACAAACTGAATTTTATTCATGAAATATGGGTGAGTGAGTCTGATATAATTAAGAAAGATAGAAATAACTATTGATGGAGGTTTAAGACTTTTGTGACATGTAAATGCTGTTACTCATATCTTAGCCTTGCTAACTCTGCTGTAAGTAGATCAACAAATGGACATGTCAATTTATGTTGAAATACAGCTATTATTTTTCTTCAAACTCCTGGAACCTAGTGCATTATGCTTGGTGCTCAGCATAAGCAATGGAGTAGGGAAAATAAGCCAGTGAGCTACAACTGGAAAAAAGGCCATGGCAGGCCCAACTTAAACCAGTTGGTTACAAACTGAGCCGTAAAACCTCATCTAACTCTAACTTTTCAAACTCCAAATCTGTGTTTCTCTTGGGTCAAAGGTCACTTAAACTAATCTGCTAATATAAGATGTAGTGTGCATCATGTCATTTGTAACAGTAAGTTTCTGTGTGGGTGGGATTAATTCTGTGCAATTCTAACATGCACAAAATGTGCCAACATTACAGCAAAGTTGTTTGCTGGTAAAATCTGTCAAACTCTTATCTTAATGTGTCAGTTCGCAAAATATTTTACCTGCTATGGGAGTCCTTTCTTTTTTAAAATTTGCTTCCTGTGTGAAATTATAAGATAGTACTAAGGTAAAAGATTACCTACACTTGAGGCCAAAATGGCCCCCAGGGCCCTTCAGTATCATTTCTATTTGATATCTTGTGGTTTTAAAGATTTTGTCATGATACTCCCTCTCTTTGCCATGAAGCCCTGGCAAATTTCTTCCAGCTGACGTCTATTTTGGCCTCGCCCTCTTCAGTTTGTATTTCAAGCCCTGAAAAATGACTTAACCATGGATGTTGTTACACAAGAAAAGTTTTTTTTCTGAAGTACCAATACTGCCTTGCTATTAATTTGAAATTTTGACCATGTATAACTAGGATTTCAGCATGAATTAGATGAACCCCATATTTTAAATATATTTTGTCAAGGAAATGTGTCTTTTCAGGTTTACTTTTGAAATATTCTTATCATCCTTTACAAAAATTCACAGATTACATTTAAAAGCACATATGTTAGTAAAAAGCAGCTTGCACTATCACCATTGCAGTTTTGCTGGAAAAGTGATGAACACATTTGTCTTTTAACCCTTCTCTCAGTCAAGTTCATGATATTCAGTACTAAGTGAGTTTTGTTATTATTATCAGTTTGGAAACATGAAATAGTAGCCTGCTGAATGAGCTACATGTTGTTAAAAAAATATTGTTATATGTGATGTCATGGTTGTACTCTCAGCATCTCTTGGATGTATTGTTAACCTTCTTTTTCATTTAACTTCAAATAAATATTCTTGGAGGAGGAAGAAGGTATACACACACTAGAATCTAGCCAAATGCTTATAGCCCATTATGGTATTCCTTATAGATAATGTGTATTATCCTTGTTATGAGGTCAGTGGAGTGGAAGAATTTGAGGGTCTCGTCATAGTTAAGGACTGTTTAGACGTCTTCCTGAGAAACTCAGTTTTGGTGTCCTTAGGTATTAACAATTGCTACATTTCACTGGATATAATTGCTTAAGTGGGAATCCTTTAAGAACTGTTGTCTCGTCTTGTACAAGCACAGCAAGGTACTATTGTGGTGCAGCTTGTGTAGCTAAGCAAAACCATGCTTGCATGATTTGGGAGTTAGGCTTTGTTCCATTTTAAGGGGTAATTTTGGTCACTTAATTTATAATGTCTAAGGGCCATTCATTTAGTAAAGTTATTTTTGCATTTTGTGTTTCTGTAAATTGCCATCTCATAAAGACAAACATGTACATATTTTCAGTTATCTTAAATTTGTTTTGTTAAAAATAATATATATGTTATTATTAAATTATTTTAAATAGCCTGATTTGAGAATGTATAGTCACTGATGAATAAATTGAGTATGCACCCAGGACGATTGATAAAAGTAAAGGGTTTGCTTTCAAGAAATTAAAAATGATGAACTTTTTGTAAACTACTTTAACAATGCCTTCATGCTCAGATGTTGTTTGCCAGTGTCATTTTTATCTTTTTCTTCTTGACCCGCCTACTTCATTTCAGCTGATGTGATTGAATGGTTGATTGATTGATTGAATGATTGAGTTATCCTTTTATTTATTATAAACAAAGTAGTTTATTTTCACATCAGTATGAAAAAACATCCAAAACAGACCAAAGGTGAAGGGGTTACACAGGGGTCTGAGCACATCTGCCTTTATGTCCTTTGTTGAAAGGGAAGAGAAAATGTCAGATGAGGCTGTTCTGTTCTACGGCAGAATTCTAGTGAGCAGTAGAATTTGAAGAGAGTTAAGTCCCTTTATTGTTAATTGTGAAATTACATTGTCGATTCCTTGTCAAAAGCCAAGTAATCTGAGCAGTCATGTTGGCAAGTGTATGTGTTAACTTGTACATAGATATCTCAATGTAGCAATGAGGGATTCTTTTAATACTTGGACAGTTCATGTGGTTTTGATGGAGCTCATTTGCAATCACCAGATGTGAAAACCTTGTAAACACATAATTTCAAAATATTATCAATGGTTACTTTTCATATTCATTATATGAATCTGTAATATTGAAAGAAAGAAGACCGTGCAGCATCAGGGGACATACCTCCTTTGGGGAGCGGAAACCCCTTGTGGTAGCGTTCAGGTATGCCCCACTGGCATCTGAGCCCATTCAAAGGGACTTTAGGAAAAAGATCATTTAGACTGAAAGTTGAACATAAAATCTATTCAGGGGCAGATCAAGGATTCAAAGGGGGGGGGGGGAAGTTCCCAGGTGGGCTGGGTGCATAGCGATTGTTGGGTAAGACATGATTGCCGCTCTAGCAGGAATGCGAGCGCGGTAACGAAGCCAGTGTGCGGGGTCCAGGGGTGGTGGGGTCCTAAGCAAAGCCCCGGTGGGGGCCTAGGGGGCTTTGCCCCAGGAAGCTCTGGCATTTTAGGCATTTTTAGGGGCCTTTAAAGGAAGAAAATTGCGATAAATTTTTGAGAACCACTCGGCCATCAACAACCGCAGAATACCTCTGTGTAACAGATCGGACCAGCTGGAGAATTGAACCGAAATTGCTGCGTCGCAAGGCCACACGTTACTACTGAAACAGGCTACTGTCCCCACTCCTAATAGCTACGCTCAGGGTACGCTCCAGCCAGCAACCAAGGAGAATGCAAATATAATAATATAAGTAAACTTTGAATCCATTCAATATTAGCCTTGCGAAAACTTTAGAAAATGCTCACCTGTAGAATGTTTTCCGTGCACGCCACTAGCACGTACGGTTAAATGCAAACTGGGTAACCATTACAAACGCAAAACACTATAATTGCTATAAATACGAGTGTAAGTTCATAAACCGATGGCGCTATTATTATTTGCAGTCAAATATATCAAAATCTCTGTAGTCGGCGCAAACTACTGGATGAAACAACTTCATTTTTGGGGGCTACTAAAACGCAATATTATACCATTAAGAACCGGAATACCGTTGCTTAATGTTTTCTAAGTTTTGGCTATTTTTTCCTCGGAAAAAAGGGGGTTCCGGAAACCAACCCCCCTAAATCCGCCCTTGAGTCATCCATTTCACTGAGTATAAACTTTTGTTTCTCACATTTATATTACACATAGCGCCAGAAATACGCAACGCTCTGTCAGTTTGTGCTTTCATTAATGCAAAGATGCCTGATGGGTTATTGGCAAGTCGTAATTCATTTTATAGTTCTAAAATTTGTAACTAGGCTACTCTTTAATATGACAAAGGACAAACTTTCCTCTCAAACATTACCCACGATTGTACTTCGTGCCATAGTCCAACTTGCCTTGATGATCGCAAAGCATTTTGTTGGTTGTGGTGAATCAGCCTCGGTTGAGTTGAGAATTGCGTTCGCCAATGTTTTTACTTTAAGGCAGAGGGATTTCATCCCTCAAATACTGAGAAGATCATATAGCATACAGACGGTAGCTTTGAGGTAGAATTTTCTTTGTACGCTGCCCGTCAAGGTTGTGGCGCTCCTCTCCACGATAATTCAGAGCCACACATCCGTAAATATGACTGTGATATTTGCTCATTTCGCGACGAATCTTTCGTAGCCTGATTCTATAGTTGTAGCTGTGAGCACTAGGCCAAGATGATTACTAAAGCAGCATTTTGTACGCAACTTGACTTGATCGTCTTTAGCCATTAATGCAGATTATTCTACAGATCTAAGACTGTGGTAAATTTTCCAGGTGAATGGACCATGAGCGTCAGTCAATGACACGAGTCCACATTCTCCAAAATTAACCTAGAACTTATTACTAGAAATTTTCTTCACAGTACATTTTTTGAACTACCCATAACGTCATATTAAAAACTCGCGGGGAAATCCAAGTTGCGGAAACATACCTAATTTACATAAATTCAGAATGACCGCGAAGAAAGTCTCGTTTATTCGTCACAGCCCTTCAGCATGGTCGCACTCACCTACGTCAAGTTCAACAGTCAAATATATCCATGACAAAAACACTTAGAAAGCTTTAAAACCGTTTCAGTGAACCTCTTCTTTTGAAAGTCATTTTAAATCAAAATATTTCTAGTTCTCCGCATGGCTGGTTTTCATACAGTCATTGTAAAGGAGGTTTGCTCGGTGCCCGAGTGACAGATGTCTTCTCAGTAGTGCAAACAATACTTTAATATGTTCAAAGAATATAAACCAGACGACATGGTTTGATTCAGGCCTATTGCGGTCTTCCAAAGTAGTCTTCTTTCAAGTCGCCAATCCCTTCAGATACGAGTCATGTTGCCAAGCCACTATCTCGTTTTTATTTTCGCTGGGACATGTAGCCTGTTTGCAGAGGGTCTGCTGGAGACTGGACAAAATGTCATCAAGAAAACAAGGTATGTTTAGATTTCCTATGACTGAACTGCGGGTTGTCTGTCTCTTTAAATCGTCTGATAAATCAATTGGAACTCATTTCGTTGGTAGCTGTCAGTGAATTTGAGACTTGTAAGACTCGGGAGATAAATAATCATGGTATTGCCTCCCTTTCTCCGGAGGTGGGGGAGGGGTATCGTTAACTGATCACGGAAATGTTACTTTGTGCACAAATGGTAAAAAAAAATCATTAGACAGGTAGAGCTTTCAGAAGCTGTAATTACTAAGTCACAAAACTACATAGGTTGTGTTTGAGCTTTATCGGAGTAGGTCAACAGCTGCATGAGGGTACAGCCCATTTGTAAGCAACGAGAAGGCACGGGTTTGTAATACGGAAATAGGGGAAAAACTTCATTTGCAAAAATGAGAGTTGAGCGAAGACTAAGGCCTATGCGTCTCTTAAATCTTTAGTGTCAAAACTCATTTTCAACGTTATTTTAATGTGATTAGCAATATTTGTTTCTATATTTTATAGTAGAAATGATAAGCAAAGGAGAGTGCGATCCTGTTTCTAGCTTTTAACTGTGGGGATCCAAGTAACGTGTTACCTTAATAGGAGGTGTCCAATATGTACACATTAAAGAGTTCCGTCAATATGCAGTAGCTGGCACAGGAAATATATAGTCCACCAAGCGCACACAGTAACATACAGTAGCGCAGTGTCTGAGTATAACGGTGTAAACTTGGCTAACTTAAAAACAGGCCGGTGCTTGTATTTTTGTGGTATTAACTTGTATATATTCACCATTTTAGCCAAGTGAGTTTTAGGCTGCACCATTTCTTTCATAATCCTTCCTTGATCATGCTACTGACTGCATGCAGTGCCAATTGAAGTCAAATTTTGTGAGCAAACGATCACTACAAATTTGGTCATTTTCTCAGCTTTCTGTTATATGGACACAGGCCTGTATGGACATGCCTGATATCAAAATATGTGTATCCATATCAAATTCATTTGTGGTATGTTTTCCTCATACTTGACAGTGCAGCTAGTAATCACAGAAATTCAAGTGTTACAGCTTCTTGTACAGTATGCAGTGGTTTTGGGGAAGGAAAGGAGGGATGCTGCAACCAAAAGTGACATTTGGTTTCAGTCTAATATTATATTTTCAGGTTTGCAATGTTGTTTGTAGTCAATGTTATCTTCAAGTTGCTTCTGAATATAGTGAAGCTAACTTAATAGTGTACAGTCTGCAAAAAAAAAAAAAAAAAAAAAAAAAAAAATTGGGTCATACACATGCAGTCCAGTGAGTATTGATATGGTGTAGTAGTACTGTGTGACAAAAGTAAACTTGAAAAGCCATACAGTTGCCTATTATTTGTAATTAAAATGCAATTTATTGTGATATTTTTGTTTGTCTTTTTAGTGCTTTTAGTGCTTATAGCTGAAGCTGAATTCATACTAAGACTTATTATAGGTGTCTTTAGGACCATACACATAGAAATTATACTCAAACCTGCAGCAATATTGCATCATTCAGAGTTTTGGACACTATTTGACAGGTTTTTGGCAGTTTTCGACGTCGAAAAGGGGTTTTTGACAGATTTTTGACGCAGTCACGTCGAAAACAGGTTTTCGACAGACAGTCAAAACCCATCCCTGTCTAAAAGACATACAGTCATAAACCCAAAGTATAATTTTAGTGTGGGGTATCAAAATTTTCAGTTGGTTACTGCTCTTTGATTGACATCAAAGTTTGAAAATTCAAAAGATGCAGAGAAGCTCACTTTCCACACAATGCAAAAAGAGGGCTTGGATTACTCAATATAGCCTTGTATGCTCACCAGGGTATGACCTCAAGCAATAAAATAGGTTTGTGTCTGTACAAGGAGGAGCTTTACACAGTTATGGGAGGAGCTTCAAGTTGCACAGTTGGTAGAATTGGAACTGTCTGGGGTGATGAGAATTGCCCTTTAAATGCAATGATTCAGTTACATCTGTAGAGCAGGGCAAAAGATTAGAACTTAAACATGACCGATATCCATATCCCCTCCCTCCTCCGTGAAATCTGCTACTCACCACTTCTTGTATTTAACAAACGGGGAGGCTATGGTTTGCGGATACAACGGCACAGAAGATTAATTAGGCTGTTTACGGTTACGTCACTGGTTGGCATTGGTTGGCATAGAGCACGCGCAAGAACACATGCGTTTATGTTCGGTGTTGCGCGTCTAAGCGCTTGTGCGAGTGCACACAGAAAGTAGACGAATTGGAATCTACTTTGCATTGTGACGACAGTGTAAGCGCGCCTTTCAAACCCTTTTACCGACACGCAGTGACGTCTGTTTGTAAACAGTGAATGAGTCAATACCTTTGGTACCACGCAAATATAGCGTCCAACAATATACCGTGTATACCATATTGAAAAATTAACCAAATTTGCAGATGTAGGGCCTACTTGCTGCAATCTAAGCTTACACCTGTGCGGTCACATAGTGACCAGGGATGGGGAGGGGAGGAAAGGGTTAAATGCCCCTTAAATTCAATTACGCCCACTTTTTCACAACTTGAGTTTGAAATGTATAGATGGATCCTGCTGAATGCATGCAAACTCATTTCCAAACAGAAGTAATGTCCACAGGCCTATGAGGACGGGGGTTTGAAAGTACCAGACCTCAAAGGAACAAATTTTCGCTTTCATGGTAACATTCATAACATGACTGTTTGCCATATTGAAAAAATTTAGGATAATACCTTCAAACATTTGGGAAGCACCTTCCCCAAGAAGTGCTTGAGTTCTCAAGTGTTCGATCACATACTCTTGGTTTATTTAAATGTTTGGCTGTTCGAATATTTAGAGGGCCATGTAAGAGTGTGTCGTGGTCCGCAAATGGGCCCATTGCGATGATTCAAACATAACTATTTTATGTTATGGGTGGGGCGAAAAAAATTTAAGGGGGTGAGGTGTACTAGAATTAAAGACAAGAGTTTACCGTTTAAAGGAAAACGGAAAAAATCACAGAAATTGGAGTACAACACGGAAAAACGTAAGAATTAGCGGAGAAGAAAAAAAACTTTACATATTAAAAATAGATCAAATATGTCGCAACTTCAGTATTTTGCCACTATTTTCAAACGAGTAGCATGTCATTAGAGTCAACTTATTTGGGATTCAAAGGGTGTCACTATTGATGATTAAGAGCTCACCATGTTTATACGTACAGCTGGTTGCATGCATGGCCCGGAGTAAACAACATAGTGTTGTACTTATGTACGTGGCTACATGCTGCAATATGTGAACGTCCGAATGGTCGTCACTGTACTTTTCAACACTCGTACCTAGTCAAGTAATCATGTACATTACGCTGTGCAGTCAGAAGTCCAAAATGTCCAAGCGTAAACAGAGCTCCAAGAAGATGGGGATGTGGAGGGAAGGTTGTGAATAACAGAGTATAGAAAGGTAGGAATTTAATGTTCGTTGTATTTATTCCAAAATTCCACAGTGTTTTTTCTCCAATAAAGTAGGTAAATTACAGTATGAATTACAAAGCGGAAATTGACTTTTACAAAACGGAAATGCATGCAAATTTAGAACATGGATTACAAAACGGAAGTGGGCATTTACAAAACGGTAATTACTTGTCTTTAACAAGAATGTATGAAGGTAATGGGATTTTTTTATATTCTAGCGGCGAACTTTCCTGGACTTCCCCATAGCCAACTTGACTACGGGCTTGGGGTGGCCCAGGTTTTTGTCCCTATAGAGACTCTGTAGAATTCTAGACAAGTCCAGTATCCAATCACTAAATATATCTGTATCTTAACAGTGTTCGTCATCTCATTTTAGGTTGGTTAAAGTTCTCGATAAATATCCGATGAACTGGATGACCGATTGGAATTGTAAAATGGACTTCCCAGTCGAAATATGCCAACGAATTCGGTAAGCGACGAAACTAAATATTTCTCATTTGTATTGGTCTGTTGTCATTATTACCTCACGGGTAGTGTTCTTATTTATATGCAGCACGTGCATGCGAAAAATAGATGTTATTACCGTCAGGGACTATCCTCCTATCAAAAAAAAAAAAAAAAAAAAACATATAAATTGGGTCAAAATGACTAAGATTTGACCCATTACCAAACGTGGAATTAGTATACGTAGTTAACATACTTTTGGAAGCGCGTAGCGCGAAGACTTTACATGACTGTATTTCAGATTGTTTAAGTCCTGCAAGCTGGTGAAAGTATCTCGTACTTAGCACCACTAGGTGCAAAGTGTTGGAATCCTTTGGTGAATAGTAGGAATATTTTTTAGTTTACAATTCTAGAAGCAAATTAACCCTCGTTTATATTTTGCTCTAAACATATATGAGTCAAATTGAGAAGGCATGGCGTCAAAGCTGTGTCCTAACGGCTTCAATCAGACAATGGTCGTGGGCAATAAAACTAAAATGGACAGTTTGCTACTGCTTAATATCAAGAGAACCACAAACATTAGTTGGAATCGGGTTTTGTGTATTTTCAACGAAGTACTGTGGTTGACAATGATTCGCAATATGGTTTTCTGTATGCCTTTCTGCCATACACACGAAGTTCCACATCTTCCGGTGTACAGGTGTAAAGAAGTGTTTACATCTGTTTTCGTTTTTTCTATTGAAGCATTATCGTTAGCATGTTTTTGTTCTTCACAATTTTAGGAGCATCTGAACCGCTTTATACTACCAACATTGGGAGGACAAGATGTAATAAGAGATACACAGAACTGTGTGTACATTTTCATGATTACCTCAACCTACCTAACACACCACCAATCACCTAAGTACACGCGCGCGTCCTTTTTAGGTTTTTACCGTATTGAGGTATAAGGTATCTACCTACTTCAAAGCCCCCCATACAGGCCATTCTCCACCCCTGACCGAATTCCCATGCCGCCACTGGCGCGCACACCCACTACAACCGCAGATGGTGGCTAATGACTCTGTCTAAAATGATCAAGTTTGAAAAAATGGAAACAGGGTCTTACATTGTCATTTCATTAATCGCAGGAGAAGTACCAAAGGCGAGTCTCTTTTCTTTTCTTTTTAAGACTAATAATATGATGCAGTGTAAATTTCAGAATGACACCAAGGCCCCAGAGTGGCGCCATGTGGGAGAAATTTTTTTGAGCGCTTTGCGCGCTATGTGGCGACTCCACTAGTCAGATTTTCCTTAAATGACTTCCATTCACACAATAGATGTATTGAATAACGATTTTCTTCCACCCCCCCCCGCCCAATTCCCACTCCTCCGACCGTCTCCACCTTCCATTAATATGTCACTCATGTCGGAGCTTCGAGTTGGTGACCTTCCCGTCAGAGAGCTTCCTAGAACTAACCCCACAGAGAATCGAACTACATACTTACAAATAAATTCCTTGCTGTAAAAGAAAGCTAACCATATGGAGCACATGAAATACACTAATCGATAATATGTTGATCATATCGGGTGAAGTTCATATTTTACATATATATATATATAAATATATATATATATACATACATATATATATATATATATATATACTTGCTCCTTTTGAACTTGCTTTTTACCAGTTTCACTCAGCCCTCATATCGCTTGCTTTCCACCATGTCATTTTTC
>WURT03659636.1:0-13128 GCA_009936505.3 Holothuria glaberrima
GTGGGAGTGCGAAATCTCCCATGGGTGAAACTGAACATTTTCTTCGGGGAGAAGCGAGCACGGGGCCTTGTCATTCCACCTTAGGTACTTCCCACCATAAAAAATGTGTTCATTCCGCCATAGAAAACGAGTGCGAAAATTTCTATGGCGGAATGAACAAATAACTTGTGGAATAAAAGACCGGATAGGAAGGAACTTACCGTGCCGGTAGTGTGGCGGGGGAAGAAAATTCGGTCAAAGGGGGCGAGAATGCCCTGTAGGGGCACTGCGAAGTAGGTAGATACACTATGCTTTAATGCGGTAAAAACCTAAAAATGACGCCGACGGGCGATCTGAGTCCATTAGGGGAGGGGGGTTCGCCCCCTGATCATATGGTAGCTCCGCCACTGACCGGTACGCAGTACGGTCTTCATCTATTCAGCTCACACAAAATCAATCTGCACACAATTCAATCTATTCAGCAACCGTTTATACATTTGGAACGATGAAGCCTTATCCCCCCCCCCCCCACACACACACACACACACTCAGCTTACAACTTAATCTTTTTTACGGTAAGATAGACTATTTCTCACTTTCTTAAGCCTGCTTTTCATTCCCTTTCATTCTATCCAGCGAACCATGTCTCTTTTCCTCTACTTGTGGTTCTGACCTTTATGGGGCTCTGGATTTCCAAAATGTTTCGTTAATTGCAAGGAAAACAAAGTCATTTTTAGTCATGTGTTAATTTTTAGCTTTCAGGCTTGGGGTGAATTCTTTGAAGGGCCCCGCACTCTTCTCCTTACTCTTTGACGACGGGTTTGCTTGGCAGTGCCGTAATCCTGAGTGCAGACTGCACATTTGACAACTTTTTCAATCATGTTATAGGCAACAAGCTGACAAGTTCAATTTGTTAAATTTCAGACCAACGATACACGGTCCTTTGTTGGATAACGGCAATGCTCTTTCCTTTCTGATTGCACGATTAATTAGAAAGTTTATTCATTTCAAACAGGAACAACGGTTTTACTCTTAACTCTGAACGGAAAGGCAAACTACATTGAGAGTTGATTTCTTCAAGCCCTATAAATGATCTCAAATCGTACCAACCTTTCCGATATTGGCTGCGAGTGAGCGGATTAGCCTGCATTACATAGCCGCCTTACAGGTACTACACAAAACACATACATAAACAGAAACAGATATCTGTAGGGAGGCAGTACAGATTTGTGCCGTCTGTCTACACACATGGTGTTTATTAGGGAAGGCTTGAGTAAACAAATCCCAAATGCAGTGAGTTCTGTACAGTCAACTTCTCATGTGGTACGGGGCGTTTTGGTAAAAGAACGTTTTAACTGGTAAGCGTGCCCTACACAAGATGCTAAATAATTGCACGTCCAGTATATTGTTCTGTTGGACTTATTTCATTCAGACTAACGTTAGGCTAGGCCACGATTACGAAGTAGGGCCTAAGGGAACGTTTAGCCTAAGTAGCCTATAACTGACTGATACGGGGACTGATATTGATAACTTACAGCCTAGACCTAGGCCTAACGTTAGGGCCTAAGTTGGTCCAGTCTGCTAACCTTGTATTTGGGTCGCTATGAGGCTTCCCATACTAAGAACAAAGACATGAGTCTAGGAAGAGAACGTCATCCCAAAACCCCAAAATATGGTTAAATAGTACTCCCTCGTGTGATATCCTTGCCATAAGTGTTTCGGATATTGATTACTTAAGAGGCCATCTAACCCTAACCTAACCCCTAAACTGACTTAACCCTAACCTTATCCCTAACCGAACCCCAGGCATAATCGAACCCCAGGTGGAACCCCTGACCTAACCACATCTTAACAATAGGGTGACGTTCTCTCCTTAGTCGCATGTAGAACAAAGTGTACGCGAGAGCTAGTCCTAGGTACCCTAGGCTAGGCTAGACCTAAGTTAGGCCTAGCCTAGGCTAACGATTACGAACGTAGGCCTATATTATAACTGACTGATAATGGCGTAGGCCTAACTGTTAGACGTTACAAAAACATTCACTGACAACAAATATTATGGGACAAGATCGAAAAGTGTTTAAATTTACGTTATTTTGTTCTGTACTCTTCAGTCCAATCTCTCGAATACACATGCGACTAAGGAGAGAACATCACTCTATTGTTAAAACGGGGTTTGGTCAGGGGTTCCACTTGGGGTTCGATCATATTTGGGGATTTTGGGATGACGTTTTCTCCCTAGACTCATGTACTGTACTGCGATGGATATAAATACCTTACAAGACTGACTGCATGATGCCGTGGCGTTGTTTACAACTTGATACAATGTACTACTGTACTATGTGTTTTTCGTACACCACAATGAAGAAGCAGCCGTCTCTTTAAAAGGCCACGTTTCTTGCATTAAATATATGTACAAATTTTATTTCGATAAAAGCGTTTTAATTAATACACAGATGTCATACTGGTGACCATGTATGTAACTATTATTTGCCAAAATACCAGACTTATAGAAGCTGTGCAACGGGAGATAAACTGAACGAAAGAACCTGTCACGTGACTGCAAGGCCTGAACAGGAACGCTGTACTGTTTATGATACTCATAAACAGTAATTATGATACTAATAAACAGTAATTAGCTTTCAAAGGTTTAACTTCGGTAACCCTTAAATGGTTTTAGTAACTATTAATATGTCAATATGTCAATTTGTTAATACCTTTCTATGAAAAAATTGCTACATCGTATGAGACTACACGAGAATGATCTGTGCACATTTTGTAATGAAGAGAAGGAAACAATTTTACATTTATTCTCCATGTGACCTATTATAAAGCATCTAATTGACCAACTTAATTCGTGGTCAAAAGAAAAGTTATCAAAGGCTTCTTCTATGCAACTGAGTGCTAAATTTTAGTTTGAAGTGGAAATGGCACAGATATTTGAGCACTTAGTTACTAACCTGTCATTATGAAAATATCATGTTTATAAAGGGTAAACTTAACGGCACTAATTCTCGTCATCCCAGACAGTTCCAATTTTCCCAACTAAGCAACTTGTAGCTCATCCCATAAGCGTGTATGAAGCTCCTCCTTGTGCAGGCACCAACCTATTTTATTACTTAAAGTGGGCAAATTAACTTCGTGTAATGCAAGATTGGATACAGTATTGTATAGATATCATTTCACACACAGTTAAAACATCCGTCTGCAATTCGGCATGGCCTAAATGAAATTTGACTAGAAACGTACAAAAATCAAATTTCAAAAAATTCCGCAACAGGTCACCTGACTGTTATGACGCAATTGGAGGCACGAACACTCCGCTTTATAAGGACGCGTGTCTAGATGTGGAACTAATACAACGCTGAGATAAAGTTATCTTAACAACTCCATGAAAAGGCTTACATCACAATACCTGCGCAACATACAGAGCACAAAGCGTGGATCTAGCTGGGGATTTCGAGACATTTCATAAGCCAATATGCAGGCGCGCATATGCCCGCTCGTGTTTTGGTAATACACCACTAATTCAAGGGAAATCCCAGCGGAGGAGGTTACCCTACGAATTTAACACCCTAGAAAAATTTTTTGGGGGACAGATTGGACCATGTTAGTGAAGCGATGTGTTCAATTTGTGATGTGTATGTTGTGGGAATGTATGTGAAGTACTCATTTTGCAAAAATAAAGAAAATTGAAGGTATTTCAGGCTCGTTTTGCAACATATCCTTCGGCGATGCAAAACGGCATTTTGAATGAGTAAACAAAACAGGAACCACCACTCTATTAAACAGGCCCTTCTAGCTCAAAATCTCAACGGTCATGGTACACAAATTTGAAATCGTTTTGAAAGGCCTACTCATCAGCTTTCATATGAGGGGTAGCTCGTGCCCGTTGAAAACTTCTACAAGGGTCCAGGGGCCACCAAACGAACCCAAATTAGTTTGTAAGTCAATGGAGGAATAATTGTTGGTGTGCTACTTTTTAGTTTCCCTACGTGCTACATGAGTATCAGTTGTGTTTCTGGGCACAAAGAACGTTATCGGCGTACTGTACAGAACACCTATGCATTTGAATGGACAGTCCGTAACAAGCGCGCCCACACTCAGTGGGCTGCTCATTTGACGGTGTTATTGCGAACGCTAAGCCCTCATCGCCCAGCAACGAATCATTCACAATCTGGTCACTGGTCACACGCGCTAATCTAGTATCGTAGCACAGGTGTTTGAAATGATGTGCCAGCTAACGCGCGTTAGCATCCACATGAACAATGGGTGATCTGCCTATTAGTGTTACTAATCATGCCTCCAATGACGTCACGTCTTGAGACGAGCTCAAATACATTTTTTCCCTTTCGGGTTTCAGATGGGCTGTACCTGGCCTGTATTTGGGAATTCACGTGGTCGTATTCCGATATATATATGGACGTAGTTTAGTCCGGAAATCATTTGTTTTATTTCAAGCTGTACCCAAAGATTACTTAGTCCTACTGAGAAACTTACCTTGACCGTGTCATGCCCTCTTTAAGGTCATGTTCTGGTGAGCATGCATGGCTATAATGTGTAATCCAAGTACTCTCTCTGAATTAAGTGAAAAGTGAGCTACTCTGCATATTTTGAATTTTCAAACTTTTATGTCAATCAAAGTGCATTCACCAACCGAGAATTTTGATACCCCCACACTAAAAATATACTTTTGGGTGATGAGTGTTTGTCTTTAAATCCATAGCGGACCCACTTTGTCGTCATTTCTTTCTGATTTAAGAAAATACTTAAAGTCAGCGGTATAGATTTCAGTCATAATAAATTTCTCATTTTCTGGTCGGAGTGGGAAAATGTACTCCGAAAGCCATCCTCTGAAATGTGATTACCTGTGTAATGTTTATCACTAGACAAAAGACAATGCTTTTCATATATTCGTATATAGGTATATATGTTATGGGATTTTCCCAATAAAAATATTCTTTTTCATTAGTCGAAGAAGTTGGTAACAAGACTGAAACGGCTGAAGGCAAATCTAAAGAAATCTGGAGGAATTTGTTTCAAAATATATAGATATTAACCAAAACGCAAAACAAAAAAGTTTTACAGGACATTAAAGAATCGAGTACTACAATTCGTGCTTTCTACGTTAAACGTATCCCCTTATGCTATGTTTTTAGGAGTTTATCCATTGGTCGTTGCTTAACTTTTACTAATCACTTTTTGCAATTTCGACAATGTAAAGCGAAGTATCATTGTTTT
This sequence comes from Holothuria glaberrima, assembly GCA_009936505.3. NCBI lineage: Eukaryota > Metazoa > Echinodermata > Holothuroidea > Aspidochirotida > Holothuriidae > Holothuria > Holothuria glaberrima. Next base: position 5,218 of record WURT03659636.1, read on the forward strand.
GATATAGCATTCACTAGCCCTTTACAGTTCCTCTGATAAAAATGTATTGACTGCCTCTACGTTGCCCGTTCTAGTGTAGTGAATACCTTTCTTTCAAACTATGAATAAGAAAAAATCAGTTTCTGTAAGTTTAGTTCAAATCTTTTAGGGCTCAGTTACAAGAATCTTTTGTAAGATCATAAGATTACAAGATCAATGAAATTGAACTGACAATTAAAATACTTAGGGATCTTGTCTATAGACTTTGCCCCGATTTTTATTCCTTGTGCTATGTAACAAAGCAAGGGTGGTGCCAGATGGGAGCAAAGGGGATCCCCAACAGGTACGTATGACGTAGCAACAGAAAGAAGGGGGACAGGAGATGTACAGCCAGCAGGGGGTTGGAGGTCCAGCTTCATGATAGGATCACCTGAGGACCAAATTCTTATACTCTTTGTGGTATACATTTACTTCGTTATTTTAAAGTTAACTGTTAAGCTAGTCTATAGTTTGGACACTTTTACTTCATGTTCGAAAATTCCATGCAACCACTTCAATCATGTATATGCATTCCCTCTACTCACAAATGTGACCCTGTATCATCGTGAGTGACCCTGTATCATCAAAGTGATCTGCTATAAGTACGCGTTATGATATAATTAAAACAACAAAGTTGAATTTTGATATTTGTATCACGTAGTGCGCACCAGTTCTCACTTGAAGACAGTTAAGTGCTTCGTTCTTAGTTGTCCCTTCGTTCTTAGTTGTCACAGGAGAGGATCCAAGGGTGTTTAACAACCCGGGTAGTCCCTTCTTTTTTTTTGAGATGATCCCTCTGCCACGCTTCACAGATTCACTAAAGACTTATGTTGATTGACCGCTATCCAAAGACTGCAGAATTTGATTGTATCATTTTCTCGTAAAGAAACCCCCAAACGTAAGTTTCCATGCCGTTTTGGATACATGATCATTACTAGCTGGCTCATATGTCAATTGCAAGATGGTAATGGAGATTTAAGAAATGTTTGTTGCGCCATAACGTTATTGATAGATTATGTCGATAAATCGCATCTCAGATTTTTTGTAATTCCCTTCGGGGCTAGCAGGTTCAGGCTGGACCTGCTCCTGGGTGCCGACCTTGGGACCCAACCAAGGGCCAAAAATGGGCCCTTGACTTAGGTTCTTAGGAAAAAGGGCGAGCTGTCGGGTCATTCCAAACTTAGACGTCCGTGTGACAAAATCCTGGCTTCAAACTTGTTACGGTGTTCAACCGTTAACATGATCTTTGGCTCTTTAAGTGACCCAAGACTCGCCACTCTTGGAATGAAAAAGATGGAATAAAGAAAGGGAGATTGACGTCTTACGATCTGGACTGAAGCCATTAATTTGGCTCTCTGTATGGCAACAAAGCAACGGCGCGTAACACATACATCACAGTTGCTTTTGCCCCGGTTATTGGCGGGGAAACTACAAGTTTTCAAGTTAGGAGTATGAAATAACTTTTGAGCACCACGACTTATCCCTGTTGTGAAAAAACCTCTTAAGTTGAATGCACACTATACGTATGGAGACACGCCACACGTCCAGCTTTTTTGCCGTACAGCTGCGGAAGTGCCCTCACAATTATTGTGACTTCACCGGAGGATTTACTCCTGATTGGAACAAAAAATAAAACACTGACCATAGTTGCTTTTAAATCTTGTCACTAATATTCTCTGTTAATTTCATTCCATTTCATCTACTTATGTGGGAGAAAATCCAAAATAAAATTACCTACTTTTCGTCCAAAACAATCGATTATGGTCAGCGCAAAGACTTGTTTGGCGTCTTGAAGCCAAGACAATTTCAGAACAACGCCAACTGAAATTTTTTGACAGTCAGTTTTACTGTGTATTTCGCGCTACGTAGGCAATGGCAACATTCGATAATGGAGAGAGAATATTTCGTTGCCCAGGTTGCTTGAAATGGGACAATTCCTTTCAAATACTGTTTTTGCTTTCAAATACTGTATCAATTTAAAATATTGATAGGATTTTAATACGATTTTGACGACATTTTCTTGTTATTATTCGTTCAGGATGTCATTTGTGCAATCGAATCAGAACTACGAAAAATACACATAGCTTTTTCTTTTAATAAACTGATAAACCCAGGACTCTTAACTACCTAATGAAAAATCACTCTCTAAAGATCAACCCTTCTCTTGCTAAGAAATCAGCTTGAATGAGATGCCATTGACATTGAAAGGCAGATAAATGGCTGTAGAAAAGTAGTGTTTTGGCATATAGGCCTATAACTGTGCCGGGGTGGATTGTCCAAACAAACGTTTCCGTAGTGAGAATTGTTCCGTCTTCGAATGTCACCAATTGAGAATTGTCCAGATGTTGTACAGTACCCTTCCAATATGTTTAATGTACCAAAATTGCATTAACACTGAGACGGACATCCAGAGGGGGCTTACCCGGTTGAAGTCTCCCTTTGACACCACCTTTTTAGACGGCCCCAAAGCTTCTTTACAGTTGTTTTACTGCGATTACCAGATGCCAGAAATATCCTTCAAGTGCATAAATTTCAAGTTTTGTTCCCTTAGACCACCCAAATCCCTCTTTCGAGGCTTCGCACAATTGGCGTTGGTAGGTGCGAAATTTGCCCCTATAGTGTTAGCCCGGCCCCTCCCTTTCGTGCTTGAAATCCTGGATCCGCCGAAGGCGAAGTTATTATTGTGATAGTATTGTCCTGCTCATAAGCTTCCCTGTAGATATGCACAATGCTAGCCAAAAGAATGCAAGACAAAATGAATGATTATGACCACATGCTAGGATTCAGTCACAAGGAGCGAGTCTCATAAAACGGCAGCATTTGTGAAAGTGGTACGTAAAATTTGGGAAAGATGTTCTGCTTATATGTTAGCATGATAGATATTTTGATGTTTATGCAAATTTATTGTACAATTATTCATTTATGACACTTTTTGTTAACTAAATTAATTTCAAAATTAAAACGAAGCTATAAATCATGAAGCAGAACTTAAAGGGAATTTGGAGGGAATATTGCGTTTGTTTTGCAAAACATTTCCTCATTTTTGAAACCAATATTTATATACAGAATGATACTTAGATAATTAAAAATAATTCAGCCTGGCAGTGCATTAATTGTTTTCAAGAAATACGGTTTTCTCAGCAAGAAATTTAGTTATTTATTGTTCAAGAATAGTTTGTTAACCCAGAGTTTCCAAAATTCAGATGATGCAACATCCGCAACTCTTCTATTCATAATATTAGGAGTGATATAGCTATTGCTAGAGTTTATTGGTGAGACTGAATGGTTTTATAATGATTAAAGCTATTTTTCTTGTATGTAACGTTGGTACATTTAAAACACAATTATTTTCCTTTAAAATTTCCGTAACATCTCAAGTTAGACTACATGGTCACAATAATTTATTATCTTAGAACAACATTTTACTCTTTTAGGCTACGCCACCCGTAATCCAACATTTGATGTTCACTTCTAAGGACAGATTTTACTAAAACAAATGTTCAAAAGCAAGTTGCATTCACTGCAGTCCTAATATTTGTTATACTTTTAATCATGTTTCTGATAAAAAAGCCTCGAACGATATCACTACCCTTTCAGAATACTGACTGTGACCGTGGAATTACCGAGGTAGAACTTCCATGCTGTGACATAATTGACAGTTTCAAAACATAGGTCGGATTCGGGACAGTTCAATTGTCACTAAGTTTCAATAAAAGCAAGAATTTTTCGAATTCAAAAACTTACGCGATTGCACATTTTGACTGTTTGCAGTTTTTGTAGGCTACATGTCCTCCGTTACGTCCTCGACTCAAAAAGCGTGAGAAAATGACTCAGTTTGCACCAAAGATCGTCCGTTTCCTTCAGCCCCCACACTTCTCGAGCTAATCGATACACTTTAGTCGAGCATTTATGTTTCCATGTAACCATTAAACTCTTAAGTACCTGATGTGGCGTTATTACACGGCAAACGTCAGAAAATACACTTTTTATAGAAGCAGTGAAAAAAACGATTTTCTGAAATAAAGGTTAGTTTTACGCAACACAATGTTGATATCTTTGTCGCAGGTTAAAAGTCCGAGCTGATACAATGAGCGTATAAACACCAGTAAATGGAAAGTTTCTACCTGACAAGACAGAAAGGCATTGTTTATTTACAATTATTATGTTATCAGTATAATACTTCACCTTAGTTTTCAAGTTTACAGGTATGATAACATTAAACTTAATGAGTTGTTATAGGTTATGATCCGCAGGATGTATCTGTTATCGTTATCAAGATAACGTCTTCTTTAAAGTTTGATTATTTGTAAAGCAATTCATTGCCTATGCAAATGTAGCGATGTGGAGTATTGAACGGTGTTAGTATTTCTTTTGTTAACCGTTAACAATTTAGTGGATAATAGGCTATTATGAAGTATATACATACTGAACTCTTCAGGGTATATCAATGTTACAATTGTCCTTAAAATAAGGTTTGAAAATAAGGGATAACATGCGCGACTCTACACTGGACCTTTTCAGCCCCCTTCCTTCTTTCAGCATAACTTTATTTTTTAGACCAGTCCTAAGCTACACTGCAAAATTTTTGTACAATATTTTAATTTTTGATGGCGAAATAAAAGAAAATACCGTTAAACGGTGTCTACTTCAAATTTATCCCCAGAATCCCCCCCCCCCCCCCCCCACACACACACACACCTAGGCTTTGTACATTTGACGCTCGTACTAGCTTCGAATTTTACTCTCACGGAAGTACCCTTTTTTGTAAAATCCTAGATCCGCCTCTAAATAATATTACCAATACCTTGCCAGTTGCTCTTTCCGTATCACAGATTCGGAAAGGGCAACTGTATCCCACCCAAGGATCCACAGCAGCTTCCCCTGGCCCGTATTTTATGGAGTACTGTCGCACCGCCACCCCTACTACAAACAAGGAGCCTTTCCTCTCTTTAGTGCCAAAATGGTAAAAATGTCTGTTTCTTGTGGGTGCTGGGGGCTTTTACGACATCCTCCGGGGTGACATGTCAGAAAGCCGTTATATGAAAGTTCATTCCACTGTTCCTAGAAGCCATCGTATGGAGACCGTTCGGTGCTCCCTTGGGCGGCTCGACCGAGATTTACTATAGAATCGTCCTACACATGACGAACTACACCGTTATGTTTGCTGTAATGTTTTTTCTTACTCGAAATTCTGCTGATAGAAATGTGGTAAAATGTATAAGGTTGGTCTATGGGGTCACCATATTTTGTTATTTTAGAACAGATTTTATATTTATAAGCTACAACACCCATAAGCCAACCTTTGACGTTCTCTTTCTACAAAAGGATTTTAAACTTTGAAACGCTTGCATAAATTGTGAAGCCCTAATATCTATATTACTTAAAGTCATCATTCTGATACAGTAAGCCTCCGGCAATATTATTTTGCTTTAAGAGTACTGATTGTGAAAAATGTGCAGTTTCAAAAATTGGGCTCAAAAATTCAATTGTTACTTACTTTCAGTTAAAGCAAGAATTATTTTCAAATTCAAAATCTTCCGCGATTGCATATTTTGACTTTTCGCGGTTGTATTAGGCTACATATCTTCGGTTACGCCCTTGACTACTTGCTATGTACGGATATAAAAACAGATACGTGACAACAAATACACAAGATAACGTTCGATACCACGTGGCATTTATACATGTCTAATATTATGTTAGTATTGCTAATGGTATAGCAGTCTATGTTTACCTTTATTCATTTTACGTACAAAGATATTTTCGTGCATTTGTTTACTTATTGCAAAATCATATTTCTTTCTTTTTTCACGGAATCCTTGCGTGCTGCCATTGTACACGTCGCTCTTTACCCGAATTTTGAGTACCTCGTTTTACACTATAGAATTGCAAATTCTCAGACGTATTCAAAATGGACAAGCTCTGTGAGTAGTTCAATATAACAAAATGTTGCACCATCTCTGTTTGGATGGATTTTAGTCTGCGGTGGGAGTTTTTGCCATCAGCAACGGCTTCCTGTATCCTTCCTCGCTCTTATTCATTGGTTCGTAAGAAGATGATTTATTGGTATTTGTCTTTGAAGGTTCCTGTAGAAGAAACCAGTGAAGATCAAAACCACCTCTTTTTATGCTGATATATGCATGAACAGAACCGAATTTACTATTACACTAAGTAACAGATACGTAGCGGGCTATGCACAGCAAGAGGCAGGTGGGGGATATCATTTCGTTTGACCCCCCCCCCTCACACACACACACTTTTCTAGTGCCTTAACGAAGTAGTTGTCACATGTTTGAATCTATATAATTAACAACAGCTGGTCGAATGAAATAAGACTCAAGAATGGTGGAAAGAATAGAACAGAATAGAATAGAATAGATTTTTATCACCCAAACAAGGTAACTCATGGTTGCGAACAGCGCAATTAGCAAAAGTAAAAATATCATAAATATAAAAACAACAATCACAGAGCGAATGAACTAAATCAATGAATAAAAAATTATTAAAATAGAAAAATATAACCAGAATGCGAAAATGATTTTAGGTTTCGATGATGTATACATGTTTTATCCCAAATAATGCATGTTATCCCATTTCTTTCAGTCACTGGTTAAGTGATATCTGAAAATGTTGGAAAAATACAGTTTTGTGTTCATATTTGATCTTGGGAATTCTTGGAAAATTTTGTGTTTTGACCTTTGGAGATCCCAGATGACGATCTTGTAAATTCTTGAAAAATTTTGCTTTTTGAACTGTGGTGACCGCAGATAAAGATCTTGGGGATTCTTAGGAAATTTTGCTTTTTGACCTGTGGTGACTTCGGGTAAAGATCTAGGGAACTCTTCGGAAATTTGCTTTATAACCTCTAGTGATGCTAGGTAGAGATCTTGGGACTCTTGGGAAATTTTCCTTTTTGACCTTTGGTGACCCCATGTGACCTTTGACCTGCACCAAAACCAGTAAGGTGTTAGTCTCACCATAACACATCTGAAACCTAAAAAAAGGAAAGTTATCCAAGCTTCCTACATCAAGATATGGTGTTTGATCCCGGTGACCCCAAATGACCTTTGACCTCCACCAAAAACAATAAGGGTTCCTTCTCCCATCATAACGCATCTACATACCGTATGAAATCTATCCAAGCTTACTACCTTGAGATACCATGTTAACAAGCTTTTCAGGGTTCAAACCCTGGTGAACCCATATGACATTTGACCTCCATCAAAAACATTCTTTATCTTACCATAACACATCTACATACTTGTAGTATGGAATTCATCCAAGCTTACTTTCTTCGGATATCGTGTTAAGAATAAGCTTCTCAGAATTTGGCCCCTCGTGATCCCAGATGACCTTTGACTCCTACAAAAAACAAAAAGGTTCTTCCTCTTCCCATAAAGCATCTTCATAAGACAAATGAAATCAATCCAAGCTTCCTACTTCAAGATATTATGTTAACAAGCTTTTGGAGTTTGACCTCCAGTGAACCCAAATGACCTTTGACCTCCATCCAAAACAAAATAAGATTCTGCCTCTTACCATAAAGCATCTACATACTAATTATGAAATTAATCCAAGCTTTCTACGTTGAGATATCATGTTAACAAGGTTTTCAGACTTTGACCCCTGGTAACTCCGACGACCTTTGACCCCCGCAAAAAGCAATAAGGTTATTTTTCTAACCATAATGCATCTACATACTAAGTATGAAATCAATCCATGCTTCCTACGTCGAGATACCGCGTTAACAATGTTTTCAAATTTTGACACCTGGTGACCCCAAATGACCTTTGACCTCTACAAAAAATTATATGGTTTTTTCCTCTTACCATAACACATCTACGTACCTAGTATGAAATCAATCCAAGCTTCCTACCTCGAGATATCGTGTTA